>MKEJ01064752.1:0-15102 GCA_001753735.1 Embelia ribes
GTTTCAAGTTTATTAACCATAAAAGTAAATAATGGGGTCTTACAGCTCTTCTTCTGAAAAAATAAACTTCGTTCTCAAAGTTTGAATTGTACTTGAAAACTTTTCCAACCACCTAAATTGAACCCATTACATATCCTTCACTATGCCTTACTCATCCTAATAACATGCTCATTAAGCACATCTACATACAATCATTTTTTGGCAACAAATTTATAGTAGCTTCCTCACTTGAATTCTGTAATTCCACAAATACTCAACCACAAACTACACAAAATCAAACAACTATTGTAACTTAAAATTTATATCCTACTCATCATCTGAAGTAAGATCCAAGAATTCCTTAAAACTTTGGTATTATATACCCATTTGTAAATCACCCTGAATATCCCTTCACCACCAGTACCTGGCTTCCACATCTATAGAATATCACGACCTAATTCTGGCAAGCATCTTTATATCTCATACAATACAAACATTTCTAAGACTTTCCTTTTACCCATGTAATTCAAGTGACCACCACATGCATAGATCATATAGCTTACCTAACCATATGATAATATATGACGACACAATAATGTATACATATCTACCTCGACAAATGCAAACTCTACTTTTACAATAATACACCCTAAATCACATAATTTAGACGTCGCATCTAGCCACAAGATACATTAAGAATCTCACAACCAACAATGCGTCCACTTAAGGCATACAACAGTTACATTAGACTTCAGGACAGACGTACTCCCTGGATTTACAACCATCATGACAATTACTTCAATGCCATTACAACATCCTATTGACAACAACACAACTGCACATCAATGACAATACAACCTTATATCAACAACAACAACACGTCTCACTCACAACAATCCGACCACTATTCCATTTATACTTGACCAAAAGAATTTCCATGACGACTCCATCATTTAATCCTCCAATGTAGCACAATTCTGATCCTAGGTAAAGGACAATCAAATCAACTAGTCAGGAATCCTCAAATAATTCCTACCACAACAAGTACATATATGACATCTAACTGACAATCTTGGCAACTAATCTATCAGACCAAAATGCTTAATTGTACTGAATTTTAAATTATCAACTATTCTTGATCAACTTCCCAGGCAAGTAAATTTAATTTATTCTAACCATATCATGACAAACAACAATTCATTAATGATTTCTCAACAAAACTAGCTTCCAAAACAAAACAATTTACCTTTAGATTCTAACACATTCAATTACGTCCCAACTCGACACCCAACACTCAAAATTCCTCAATATTCATGCGTTTCTAACCATAATCAATGTCTACCAACAAACAACTTCATACAATTTTAACCACATCACTACTGTATTAAATAATTAGCAACATCTTCTCAACACACATGTTCTAACAAATTCAACTACGGAAATCTTTTTGGATCCTAATCATCTACAAGCACTAGCCACTTTTACTCAAGTTCCCATTCAACATTTTCCTCTGCCTCCTGTCTTCCATAATATTTTTCCAAACATCTCCAAGGTATTCATTCCCTATATACATCCATTGTTCTATCTCGAATCATTCTCCACGCTACCACTTTACATCTCACCTTCACGTATACTACAAAATATTAATACCCCATAGGGTTAAATAGTTCCAACTCTAAAATACACTGAAATCTCCAAAACAGTCTTACACTGCCTATACTAACAACTGCTACTCAATATACTCAACACTATTAATCTATTTTGCACCTTTCATTTCCCTATTGGCTACCTTCAGAACACTAGCTCCATATGTATACCCACCTTTTCATTTTAATGCAAAAATCTCTCAAGTTTCAACAATTTTTCATCACTCCCTATACTTTATTACATTCCCTAAACTCCTCGATCTTGCACATTTTGGTAGTTCTCATTCCCAATAACTTTAATGGTACAACACCTAACCAATCATCTCTAAAGTACTCACATGACATATTTTCCTACAACTCTTCCTCTATTTCCATCTATATAAAACCTCACGAACCAACTCAACATACTACACATATCTATTTCTTGGTTATTCAAATCTCTAATCACAAACATCTCCAAAGGCTCAATGCACTCTTCTTGCCACTTCTAACTTCCCACTTATCTTTAGAACTTACAACGCCAAATAATTTTGTTGATCCAAATATCTCTCATTTATTACTTACTCGTAACCTATCATTTTACATCCTTGGTCACAACTAAACCATTGCTCAAATCTACACAATCAATCAACTCCAAGCCATATCTTTTCATCATAACAATTTTTAAAATACATCCCAAAATCTATTTCCTCATTCATTCCTCAATAATTAAGATAAAATTCTTCAAAGTAGTATCCAATATGTAGTTTACCATCTCTGAATCTTCTTGAACTCTAAGTCACAATATACTTATTACTATATACATACACTTATAATCCACACGTTATTCTCTCTTATAGTTCTCCACTCGTTATTATATTTACACCTCACCCATAGTTTTCAAGTTATTGAACTAATAATCCATATCATTCGTCAGACATCCTTGGAACTTTGGTCACTTGTTTCTAAATTCGTATATAAACAACCTTTTTAATCATGTCATACACGTTGTTTATACTGTCATTCTCAAGCTTACTTACACCAACAGTAAAATACATTCCTAATGACGTTTCCACTCCATGTTCCCCTCTGTTTAAGATTTTAACTAGAAACTGTTATTAGATAACATTTTTGACAACTTCAACTAATTCTCTTTATCCACATTGAATACTATTTCTTTTTCATTGACAATTTCATTGGCGTGAAATGTTCTCGCTTTGCGACACTCTATATCTTAGTTAGTTAGGTCACTCAAGACTAAAATATCCATAACTCCAAGATCTATCTCTTCTACATCATGTTCCCTAAAGCATTTGCAAGCTATATTATCTTATTCATGCCTCAATCTGCAAAATTAAATATCTCCAAATAGTATTTGTTATGTTCTAGACTATTTCTGGATCTTCTAGAATTTTCAAACTCACTATATTTCCTACCCATTTCTCATCATCTCAATCACGTAACTCAATATAAATATTGTATTTCTCAAACCTTCAGTTTGAATGCTTCTACAACATTACATATTAGTCAGGAGATCCTACCCATCGCTAACGAAATTGTGTTCCAAAATATTTATGCACCCAATACAAATTTTATTATACTAATACTTTGATATGTAAACGTATTCCTAACTAGACACTTTACCAACTCTATACGGTATCCTCAATCCAATAAATTTTTAAATTTATCTCTCACACTCCTAATCTCGGCTTACTAACTATACTCGTACAACTTAGATAACCAATCGTATACATGGAAAAAAAGTTTGATCAACATTCAAAGATCGTATGTATTCCGACCATAACTAATTGGTTCCTAAATTCCTCGTAGCTTAATAGCTTGTCACACATAAGTATGTAATTAAGTCAAGCACTCATCCTCATTTACTCATTGTTTTCCTAACCAAAGAACTTAGTTTTCCGTGTTCAATCAAACCTAGTATACACACCTGCAACTCACACTTATCACCAAGTCTTGTGCTCAGGAAATTGCCTCTACTGAAAGGTAGTTTTCTTATACTTTGTATCTTATACACCAAATACTACCACTAATTGCTCATATAAAATTGAGCAACACACTACACATGCAATCATTTTTTCCCTCATATGATTTAGCTTCTACGTTCTATAATTAATGCATTTTCATATTCCATATTATATGCTCTATTGAAAAATTCATCCAAGATCAATCTTATATTTTCATTGTAATTAAGTGTAAAATAATTTTGAAAAGAAAATCACAGTGTCATCTAACTTTATCTACAGGTAGAGATTTGTGTTGGATCGGTAAGGCATCCCTTAACTATTCGACACATACCTAAACGTTGACTTCTGCGCCTTAAACAAACCACCAGTTTTATAAGTAGAAAATATTTCTCAGAAAAAAAAAATGTGACTCATAGATTGAAATACCCAAAATACAAGTCACAAAAGGCACATCAAAATAACTAAGGCATCCAAGTTCCTAGACGCCTACCGAACTTCTAGACGTAGCTTACTCAAGGACACATAATCCGATACCCAACAGTTTCAAAGGTATTTTGTATACTTTGAGCTTTTGATACAAATTGTTAGGCTATGGAATTTCAAGCAATTCCGAGTACGTCACTGATGCCCAACCTCATCATATAATCAAATAAAATAGCTAACAGTTGTACTTTATTAATAAAAACTGCTCCAAATATATAGGAAACGAGCAAAATCCAATAGGCATTATTATTATGTTTTACTGCCTTACATCTTTCTTTCAAAATAAATAATATCTTAGCCCATAGGCTTTTAACTGTCTGGAAAGAGATGTAGTACTAGAAGAAATAGAAATATACTAACCCTGAGTGAGCTCCGACCTATCCTATCCACGATTCTCATGACTCCCAACTCCTAATTCTACTTAGCATTTTTATACAAAATGACAGTAGAAAACCAACCAAGTAGGCATGATTCAAAAACTAGATACAATTCTAAAATTTTGTTACAGTTGTAAAGTGTGACTAGTTATCATGAATATGAAATATACTGCTGACGACATGCCACGGTAACATTTTTTCATATGCTAATTTTTTCTAATCAATTTTGATGCAGACTAGAGGTTGTTGACCTTCGAAATTCAAGAGGGATAGCCAAAGTGTTGGGGACCTTAGTATCCTTAGCGGGTGTGTCGGTAATGACCTTGTACAAGGGACCCGTTATCAAGAAACTAGGGACTAATCCTCTTATCCGTCTCCATGGAAACAGTGCCATAAATGAGGATTGGTTGAAAGGTTCGGCTCTTTCGGTCTCAAGTTGCATAACATGGGCTATATGGTACATTATGCAGGTTAGTTATTGACACAACCTATCTAATCAAAATGTAGTTAAGGTGTACATTGAACTCGTTAACACAGCCAAATTCGTACAAAAGAAAAAAGAAGAAGAAAAAACTAGATAGTTTTGTAAGAAGTAAGCCTCAAGGTCAAAGACGGAGCAAAACATTTGCTAAGAAGGGCTGTAGTACCCTCAAAATATTGAAAAACCTACTAAATATCAGATGTTTTTAGTTTCATTTTGTTTATATGGTTTCATTATCCCATAATAATTTTTTAGTACCCTACAATAATTTATAAAATGTTCAGCACCCTATTTGTAATTCTTGGCTCGGGTCCTGCTCTATGGGCGAAACCAAATATTTAGCTTCATTACTGAAGGCCAAAGCAATCATCCTACTGTTTTGAGGGTCCATTCATGGGGTGTATTTATAACCAACAAAGAAATAAGTGGTGAAGATGCACACGATTTGCAAATATAGGGGTGTTCAGGGTAAAGTTTTGAAAATCTCATTAACTCAGCTCGAGGTTAACCAATATCTCGAAAAATCATTTCTTCACTTGTTCTCTATAAATACCACTAAGTCACATACATATTAAATCTTTATTGTCTTTAGAAAAAAATTATATATCCTAATCCTGTTTTTAACCTTGTTGAAGGCATTTACACTGAAGAGATATCCAGCTCAACTATCACTAACCACATGGATGTGCTTTGTTGGAGCTGCACAATCGGCTTTTTACACTGCCATTGTACAACACAAGCCAGCTGCTTGGGCCATTGGTTTCAACGTTGACATGTGGTCAACACTTTATGGAGTATGTGTCAATTTACTAAACACTTTTTCGGCTAGTGCTTATAAGTTTTATCTTATTATTTTTTTCTTAAATAGTTTATAGTATATATTTTAGTAATTTTTAATTAATTTTATTTCTTATTTTGGTCTAAATAAAATATAAATTTTAAGTTAGATGCATCTATTTTTTTAAATGAAAATAAATTTATTTTTTCACTTAAAAATTGTATCAAAACCTGCTCTAAATGAAAGGTTATTGGGTGAAAACTGAAAAATTGTTTGAGCAATACTGTAATGATTATTGGCATTTATTGTACTAGGATGAAGATCAGATATTTCCTTCAGCATATTAATTGAGGATTTTACGGTTGGGTAGAGATTTGATCATATCACAATTATTTGTGATATTATCAGTAGCCCTAAAATCATCGGTTGATATGCTAAAAGCATTATTATAGAGTCTTCCTAATATAACGAACGCTAAAAATCACGTTAAGAGATTATTAAAGGATTTCTCCTAGTACTTTTGTAATTCTATATATTATTTTTAAATATTTTCTATCCTTAATTACAAGAATAACCTCAAAATTACTTATAATTTTTTCAATGCATAACTACTTTTCTCTCTTTTAATGAAAAGCTCATCTTACCAAACATCACACCTCAAAATAATTTTTAAAAATTACTAAAATGAGGATTAAACACCACCCACTTTTACAATTAACTTTAAAAGTTGATTATGAAAATCACATCCATGTCCAAACTATGAGTTTGTTTGGTTGCAGTTTTTAAGCTCAATTTTTTTTTTTTTTTTTTTTTAGTGTGGGGGAGAAAATGGAATGCATCCTGGTTAAAATTTATTGCTTTTTTCGACTAAAACAGCTAATAAAATGAGCTTAAAAACTATGCACTCAAATGCTATCCAGCAGCGAAGCTTGAGTTTAAAAGTTGTAACCAAGCTGTTACCAAACAAGCCCCATGAATGGGTTTGTTTAGTTGCAGGTGTAAGTTTTAAGATTAAGGAAAAAATTTTAGTTTTTAGGTTAAAATAGCAAGTAAAACTCTATTTAAAACCTGAGCAGCCGAATACATACCAACTTGTAAGCTGTAACCAAGAAAGCAAAAAACTTGCAACCTAACAAGCCTTGTATATTGTTGGAATTTACTAATTGTCCCGCATCACCTGTGTATCCATCTAGCACGTGGTTTATATGGTTAATTTATTATTAGGGTTTTCTAGTGGCAAGTGACTGAGCTTTAATATCGTATTAGAGTGGGGTCATTTGGCATTAACGTTGTGGTCAATCTCTACCCATTTTTATGCACTTGGTGGGTGTTTGGTCGGAGCAACCCCGGGGGGGTACCAACTAGCCTTTGGTTTATAAATGGACCCTCTCCTTCCCTGAATATATCCTTAGAATTGTATGGGCGTCAATCTATATATATGCATATATTTATATGCTGTGCTTCAGGAAAGTTAGAAGTTCTAGCTCAAATAGACCAACCTTTTCCAACATAAAAGAAACCTTTGCTTAAAATTCACAATATGATGAAGCATTGTCCATGCTAGTTTGTCAAATTTCATCAATTTTTAGGGTGTGTGTTTGACCCTTGACGTAACCAATGACCATTTTAAGGCCTGCATATTGTTATGGTCTGGTATTTAGCAATTATTAACATAATTGATCTGATCAATTTGATACATTAGTTTGTTTTTTATTGTAATGGTGTAAATGTTTGATGATGTTGGTAGACTATAGTATATTTTAGATTATTGTGTTTCTTTAGTGAATTACCATGATTTAGCTGGGCTTATCGTGAGTTTCTTAGAAGAGGAATGAGAATCAGACAGTTTTGTTGCAGGTGTCGCAACTTTTTGTCGCGTGAAGTCGGCATTTTCAAGCAATGAAGCAGCCTTGCCAGTTGCGGCTGAGGAAGGCTTTACTGGTGCTCTGGAAAGTTCTAAAGGGTCACGAAATGGAGAAGAAGTAAGTACTGAAAGAGCTGAGGGCCTAGAGGAGTTCACAAAGGATGAGCTTTTAAAGGTTGACAGTGAGGGGCGATGTGTCGTGACCGACCATGGCCATTTTGGTGAGTGTACGTAATATTGATAAATGATATGTAATGAAGCTTGTTTTCTATGGTTTATCTGCATGCATTATGATGTCCTTCGTATTTTTGTAGTTTTTATATGACATATGCTTTTCGTTTCATTTGTTTGACGTTCATTTGCATTTGATAAGACAAAGTTTTCCATCTCATTTTTAAATGAAACTAACATTAGAAAAATTTCCAGTGCTTTTCAACATCTATGGGCCTCGAGCAGTAAGTGATGACACAGAGAGGGTCCAGTTTAAGCAAACATTTTTCAAGATCTTACAGGTATCGTATTCATCTTCTTCCATCTGTTTATATTTGGAGGGAACTATATGATTAGTCACAAGGGTGAATTTTGATGGGTGGAATCCAATAACCCATTCCTACCCCTCCATGAAGATGCTGGCCTCCAGAAATGGTGTTCAGATCCAGCAGAAATCCACCTTGCCCCGGAATTTGGTTTAGTGATCTGAAAATTTAGCTGTCACAGTGTATGATTTTTAGGGTCTGGTGGGTTTTCTTTGCTGCTGACCAACTGGATCAGTGGAGTTGTAGTTATTTGTTACAGTCATTACTTTGTGGTTTGTTGAAGTTTGTGAACCTTGTTGTAGAAAAGGTGGGAGTTTCTTTTACGGCAAGGGAGGAGTGTATGTGTTGTCGGGGATCTCAACATTGCTCCTGCTGCTGTAGATAACTGCAATCCGAAACCAGACTTTGATAAAAACGAGTGAGATGATGGCAACTTTCTTTGTTGTGTTTGCTATTAATATACACAATTTTTTTCGGTGTTCGCCACTGCAATCACAAGTTCAGTTTTTGCTCCCAAAGTCAAGTCCTGGAATCTAGTATCTTGATATAAACTTTCCTGTAGGTTTAGGAGATGGTTTAGATCCCTGCTAGTAGAGAATGGAGGCAGTTTCTATGATGTTTTTAGATCAAAACATCCTGAGAGGTTTGTTGACTTCCCTTTTCTATAATATTGAGTTAATTGATGAATTACATTGGATTCACTTTCTATGATTTGTTCTATCTTTTTCAATTTTGATCTATGGATTTTGTTTCAACTCCAGTGGATATTTCAGCCATGAGAGGAGAGATTTCTTAGTGGAAGTAACTGAATCACCAATTTTCTATGTTTTTTGAAATTTTCTACTATCATTCCGTTCTTGAGTATCCATGTGCAACAGGAGAGAAGCATACACTCACTGGTCACAGTGCACAGGGGCTGAAGAATTCAACTATGGGTCTAGGATAGACCATATTCTCATTGCTGGATTCTGTATACACGTAGATGAAGGTCAGCAAGGCCATGACATATTTAATTGCCATGTGAAAGAATGTGACATCATGGTGGAGTTCAAACGTTGTAGGCCTGGAAATTCTCCAAGGTACAAGTCAATGAGTATCAAATTTTTATTATGGCTGAGGACAGATACCTCGCATGTTCCTGTAGAGGGGTTTATACAACATGACATGACACTTTCTGAGTTTTTTGGATGTGTAGCGGATCCTTGAGACAAGTATGACATGTTATTTTGCAGTTTAAGTTTTAAATTCAGGTAAGTGGAAAGGCATTCTTGTCGTCTTACCGTCCGGACTCCGGTACCCAATAATATTAGGTTGATCCATGTGAGGCACCGCCTTTCCCAATTTATTGTTGAACTGTGTCTATATTCTGTAAGGTGATTGATGCAGAGGGTTAGGTTTCGTTCTATTTGCCAAAGCGGAGGGCAGGTCATTAGCTATCCTACAAAATGGAAAGGGTATATGGTCTTTGGTAAATGGGTCTTGTTTGGCTAGGATGGTTATTTTGTTTTGATTGCAATAGAACACATGAATATAACAGTTTTTCTCTGGTTTTTCATTGTTTGACGAATTATGGATTTGTGTCAATGTTGATATCATACCATCACCTGAATGCAGGTGGAAGGGAGGGAGAAACATCAAATTAGAAGGTTCAGATCACGTTCCAGTATATATGAGATTGGTGGACATCCCTGATGTTTTGCAACACAGTACCCCATCTTTATCTGCAAGATATGCCCCTGAAATTCGTGGAGTCCAGCAAACAATTGGTGAGAGAAGTTAACTAATCCTACCTAAATTACTTACTTCTATGAAGCATGTGTTCAATATTTGCATTTATATTAAGTGGATGGATTTTTAATATTTACCAGTATCAGCTGAAGACAGCATGTGTTCAGTTGGGAATCACGCCTTTTCTTATTGCAAGTTAAGACTTGAGAACTTGGACCTTTTTTTGCAGTGTCATTGCTGATGAAAAGACAATTATCGGAGCAAGTGATGACTTTCGAAGTTCAAAGTTCTTTGTCTGAGGAAAATTCGATGGTAGCAAGTAGCAATGATAACACGGAAAGATCATCTCAGGATTGTGTTAGACCAGGTTCTTCAATCCTTGAACGGGAAGGTATTATTCAAAGATTGTAACCGTTCAAAGGCATATTTAGCAAGATTGTTTATGCTTTCCTACATCACTTGGAAATGATTCCATGGATTAAATATA
The DNA here is from genome assembly GCA_001753735.1 of Embelia ribes. Lineage (NCBI taxonomy): Eukaryota > Viridiplantae > Streptophyta > Magnoliopsida > Ericales > Primulaceae > Embelia > Embelia ribes. The sequence continues at coordinate 10,324 of MKEJ01064752.1, forward strand.
TGGTGCAGAGATCAGGAAGAAAGCAAGAAAACCCCAATCATCCCAGCTTTCGCTGAAATTGTTCTTCCAGAAGATTTCCAGATCAGTCGAAGGCCATGATAATTGTGAGCCCACCGCCATGGTTGAGCAAGAAAATATTTCAATGTCTATTTGCTCGTCAAGTGAAACTGCTGTAGATGAGAAAAATAGTCATGTAATTTACAAAACAGAAGATTGTACATCTTCTCAAGATCATGATAGCTTAGATCAATATTGCTCTTCAGAAACTAAGAAGAGTAGTGTTGCTTCACAAGAGTGGCAAAGGATTAAACAACTTATGCAGAACAGCATACCCCTCTGCAAGGGCCACCGTGAACCATGTGTTTCTCGGGTTGTCAAGAAAGCTGGACCTACCTTTGGCCGCAGTTTTTATGTTTGTGCTCGTGCAGAGGTACTAATATTAACTCTACTATTAATGGGCTGATAATTTATGTCTCTATTATTTCAGCTTTAACCATATTCACCAGCAAATGTTCAAACTTTTTTCTTGTAATTTCCTCTGCACTTTAAAGATAATCTTCATTGCCAATGATTCTACGATGCGCCACTTCTAAGCACGAGCCTATATTTTTTGTTAAAATTGTAATTGGAATCCTTGGTTGCCATTAAAATTTATTTTATTTTATTTCTACTGACTACTGGCTACATATTTTAAGACCATGTGTTTGTGCTACTGGACCTCATTACCTTCTCATGTAACCCCATCTTTTTGCAGGGGCCTGCTTCTAATCCGGAATCAAACTGCGGCTTCTTTAAGTGGGCTGTTTCTAAGCCCAGGGGTAAAAAATGACTTTTTATTGCTTATAATTGGTTTCAGGCTTCTGTTTTCACAGCCAGGTTTTTGCTTATGAGAGATCAGCCTCATCTGTTTGTTGGGACGACTACTTGAGCATGGACTTTTAGGTCAGATGATGCTCGACAGATTATAAGAGACTTAATTTTCCAAAGTTAAAATTTCGCCGAAGCAGCTGTTATTGTGCACTCTATGCTGCCGCTGCTCAGGCTTCATGAGTTCATCTGTTTGTCTCTCCGATCTACACACAAAAGGGGTTTTCAGAAAAGGTGATATACAATGCTGGAGTTGGACGCAATTCTGCATTGCTCAAGTTTTGAGAGATAATGGTGGCAGATACTTCCACGGTAAGGTATGCAAATTTGAGTTCTTAATACTGAAGCTTACATAATCTGAAATCTACATTTAATTCATTTTCTCTAGGACTTATCCGGGCGTGTTTATATAGCAAGCATTAGCCAGAATTGTGCCCCTCTATTGTTTATTTTGTTTTCTTTGCTTTTCTCCAGCATAAGAAATGTATTATGCATTGTGTATTAGTATGTCATACTGTCAATTAATTTAAGATTTTTAAATCCCGGTCTTGACAATAAATTGCCAGCTTGTAATAAGCCGTTAATAAGTTTTAACTGAATAATAATATTTGTACAGAAAATATTTTGCATTGCTTAGGAACTTGATTATCGGTAGTTAAATATTTTTATTTTATTTATTTATTTATTTTTGTACAAATATGAGTCTTGGTCGATATTATCTTTAGAAACTTGTATGATAGAGAATTGTGTATCACAAGAGACCATAGCGGTGCACTTGGTGAAACTGTACTTCTTTGGGATCATAGCCATACCTTAATTCTTGATGCTATGGACGCAACTTACTTTGATTCTACTAGTGATAGGAGGTTAGATACAAGACAACATACATGGTTTAGTTTTGATCTCAACTTATTTTCTTGTATGCTTGATTCAATGATTGCAAAAAAATAAGTTGTCTCTGTCTATGTGATATTGTGGGGGCCAACTATGGTGGGAAGTTCGACCTAGTTCTTGTAGGCCATGATGCGAAGGTTTCCCCCGAAATGAACCTCACGTGTAACCAATAACTTAAAGACATCATTAGCTATATTATCTTCATGGCCTTTTATGGAGAACTTTTGTTGGAATGGCATTTCTCTATATATTTTTTAGTAAGGCGTGAAATTTATTGTGTTAATAATGGATGTTTTTATCTTGATATTGATTAAATTTGCAGGTTGTGTCGTTTGGCGGTGAGCCAGAACCTTTGAAAGTGATGATATCGGGGGCTCCTGCCTCAGGAAAAGGCACTCAGTGTCAGCTCATCACTGCGAAAGTATGTTCTTGTTTTCTGTATTATTTATCTCTCTTTGCCCCTCCCTCTTCACATTTCTTTTGTTTTAGATGGGAAATGGAAGTACGTGTGGGATAATATCAGTTGTTGCAATAATTTTGTGGTGGAAACACCAAAGCAATGATGTTGCTGTTGAGGTTTTATTAGGAAAACCTTTTTTTTTAGTAAGGATGGGACTTAAGTCCTGTTTTTATCCGGTTCATCCATTATACCCTTTTCTTTTTCAGATTACATTTAGGACCCAGGACATTGTACCCCAGTTTGCTTTTGTGTGTGTTGTTTTCTCTTGAGGAAGAGCAGATTGATGGTATATTTGAGTTTACTGTACCTAACAAAGCTTCCTCTTTTGCCTATTGGATAAATTTCATACGATGGTCTGAGACCTGGATTAGAGCCAGATTGAACCAATTTTTGCTTTTACGTGCAGTATAATTTAGTGCATGTTGCAGCTGGAGATTTATTGAGGGTGGAAATTTCAGCTGGGAGTGAAAAAGGGAAGAAATCAAAGGAATACATGGAGAAAGGGCAATTGGTCCCTAATGAGATAGTAGTAATGGTAAGGTTTTTTGACATTTTAATTTGCTACACTATATTGCCATATTGATTTAAATAGTTGGCTTCCTATGTACAATTAGATGGTGAAGGATCGGCTTTTGCAATCAGATGCTCAAGAAAATGGGTGGCTTTTGGATGGATATCCAAGGAGCTTATCTCAAGCAACTGCTCTGGAAGAATTTGGAATTCGGCCAGATATTTTCATCCTTTTAGAAGTGAGAACTGTTAATTTTTTCGTAAATTAGTTTTTGTAAAATATTTCTATTCGATTCAAAATTTGTGGCCTAATCATTCATGGATAGTCATTTGCAACTTAAGTGCAATAACTAAGTTGTGTTTATTATTTTTTAAGGCTGAATATTATCATTCATGAATAGAATGCCTATATAAGCGATTGCTTTTTCTTTCTACGAAAAGCTAGATAGTTAATTTGAGAAATCTAATCAACATAGTTGTCATCTTGCATTTATAAAATTATTTTGCTTTTCCCGAATGTTAAGGGTTTGTTAAGATTGCTTCAGTTTTGGTGCTTGCACCTTTTCGCTTTCTAAATGTGTTGAAAAGTATTTTGTTGTGGAACAAACTTACATTATTATTACATTTGGAAAACAAATAAATACAAGCACAAAATTAAGGCAATTCCAAACCTGTCTTAGTTTGCAAAGGAAGATTGCTTATCATTCTCTCTCTATGATAATAAGGATATTAGCATGTTTAAACCTCCTTTTGCATTTTAACTGAGCATGCATCTTATGATTCTAGGTCTCGGAGGAAGCCCTTGTTGAACGAGTGGTTGGGCGTAGACTGGATCCTGTTACTGGTAAAATATATCATTTGGAATATTCCCCACCAGAGACTGAAGAAATTGCTGCAAGGCTTACTCAACGCTTTGATGACACAGAAGAAAAAGTATTTTCAACCTTTTTCTATAATTGTACTCTAAAAGAACTCTGTTTTCCTGATTAAAAATTCTTATTTTACCTTGCACGACATTGACATTTCTGGTGTTGTTTAGGTAAAGTTACGGTTGCAAACTCATCATCAAAATGTGGAATCGGTGCTTTCTTTGTATGAAGACATTACTGTCAAGGTATGCGATTCTACTCTTGCTTGTAAAAATAAATATAGGACATCATTCGTTACAAATTAATGAAAATAAAATGTATGGAAGAAGAGAACTACCATAATATATTCTAGATATGGACATGCCACTATGGTGTTATTAGATCCTTTTTGTGGAATAGGGATTTTTAACTAGCTGCTTTCCTTATCTCTACTTCTGATAAATGTGTCAGAGCATCACTACCACGTGATGTTCACCTCATTCAGAAATAACTTGTACAGATTGTGAAGTTAGAGCCCATCATATTCGTTTTTTTGTTGCAAATATTTTATTGAAATGAAGCTGGAGCAATATACCATCTGTTCCCTTCATGTATGATAAGAAGTTAGCAGTTCGGCTTTTCATTGCAACTTTTCTAGTTATTCTTTTCTGGAATTTTCCTTTTGTTCAAATTTCCCTAGACAGACCTTGAAATCTTGACAATGTCACATTTGAAAATGCCGATGCTGCGGTCAAATTACCATTTCTGTATTCTCTATGTTTCAGTTTTCTAAACTTTTCAGAATATAGCCAAAACCTACTCGAGTATTTAAGTATGAAATAAAGGACCTTATCTATGCTCTCATTTTGTCCAAGTGCCTTTTTAGGTCACCTAATACTAATGGACGTAGTGTTTGCAGGTGAATGGAAATGCATCAAAGGAGGATGTATTTGCGCAAATTAACAATGTATTATCAGACCTCATTGAGCAGAAAAAGGCTGCTGCTGGAGCTATGATTTCTTGAGAAAAGGAATCCATGATGAGAGTTTGATATTATGAAAAGATAAGCAATATTACTTCTTATTAAGATAAAAGAATTGTAAAATTACAATTAGTCATATAATTGGGAGATGTAACCCACTTGAGCTAGCCCAAGCTATTTTACATTGACATCAGGTTTTGGTCTTCCGCCCTGTTGTA
>MKEJ01064753.1:0-14674 GCA_001753735.1 Embelia ribes
CTCTCGTTCCCATGTCTCTTCTTCAAATCCATGATAACTCCACAATACTCGTACCAAAGGGTTCACTTTTTCCCGCAGTTTCTTCTCACTTCACTTCAATATTTGCATTAGTCGTACCTCGTATGACATTCTCTCGTCTACGGTCACATCTGAAAATTTTAGTATATGTGATTGGTCTAGTTGGTATATTCTCAACATTGATACATGAAATACTAGATGTACATTTGATAACTGCGGTGGCAATGCTAATTGATATGTCACTTCTCCAACTTGCTCAAGTATCTCAAACGGTTCAATATATCTCGGAGTCAACTTTCTTCCTTTGCTAAATCGAATTTGTCTCATTCACACGGACACTCTCAGGAATACATGATCCCTTACATTAAAGGTATGTTGTCTACGTCTTTGATCCGCATAGTTCTTCTATTGCCTCTTGGCCATTTCTAGCCTCTGCTTGATCAGCTTGACCTTCTCGGTGGTCTATTGCACTATATCTGGCCCAATCAATGTGGCCTTTCCGTAATCGAACCAATATATTGGCGATCGACACAGTCGCCCATATAATACCTTGTATGGTGCCATCCCAATATTGGTGTGATAGTTATTGTTGTACGTAAACTGTATCAATGGCAGGTGCTCATCCCAACTTCCACCAAAATCCAACACGCATGCTCGTAGCATGTCCTTTACTGTCTGAATAGTGCATTCAGACTATCCATCTGTCTGGGCATGGTAAGTTGTGCTCATCGCAATCCAAGTCTCCACAGCTCTCTGAAGACCCTCCCAGAATCTCGAGGTAAACAACAGATCTTAATCAGACACAATCGATACGGGAACTCCATGCAAATGTACAATCTCATCAATGCACACTTGGGCCAAACATTCTATCTAATCTTGTCGATTCACAACAACAAAATGTGCTGACTTCATTAGTCGGTCTACTATCACCCAGATCATATCCTTCTTCCTTCACATAGTAGGTAATCCTTCAATGAAGTCCATCGTAATGTGCTCTCACTTCCATTGTGGTGTCTCCAACGACTGTAACATACTTGTGGGTCGTTGTTGCTCAACCTTCACTTGTTGGCATGTCATACACTTGGCGACAAATATCACAATGATGCGTTGCATCCCAGGCTACCAGAATTGTTATCACAAATCTCGATACATCTTATGTCCTCCGGAATGTACAACAAATCGCAATATATTCATCTCACGAAGAACATCTTCTCTGATAATCCTTGGTACGTATAATCAATCTCGATAACGCAACTCAGCTCTAGGTCCCAACGACCACACTTGTGACTTTATTTGATTGGCACACTGAATAAACTTTTGAGTGCATGTTCTTCCCTTTTATTCGTTAAGCGCATGCTCAATCAAACCCGATCGAGTTTCCACCATACACAACCAAGCCTGATGTTCTCGCTCAACGAACTGTAATCCAAAATTGCTTAGAGTCTATAGTGCATCTCATTCCTTGAACTATAGGTATGTTAATGTACAACAGCTCTTTCGACTCAAAGTATTAGCAACTATGTTGGCCTTTCCTAGATGATATTGTAAGTCAAAGTTGTACTGATCCAGGTATTCCATCCAACGACGTTGTCTCATGTCCAAATCACGTTGTGTAAAAATATACTTGAAACTCTTATAGTCTGAATATATTTCAAACCATTCACCAAATAGGTGATGTCGTCAGATCTTCAGTGTGAACACCACTGCAACTAATTCTAAATCATGCATCGAATAATTCCCCTTATAATTCTTCAATTGCCTAGATGCATAGGCAACCACCTGCTCCAATTACATTAGTACACATCCTAGTCCTTCTTGAGATGCATTGTAATACACAGTATACCTAACTCCTCACTCAGGTATAACTAGTACTGGAGCAGTTGTCAGACACTTCTTCAACCTCTGAAATGCTTCCTCGTACTCTGTAGTCCACTCAAATCTAACCCATTTCCGAGTCAGACATGTTAGTGACGTCGCTATGCTCAAAATATTATGTACAAATCTACAATAGTAACCTATCAATCCCAAGAAACTGTATATCTCAAATACGTTCCTAAGCCTCTCTTAGGCTTCAACTACCTTCACCTTTGCAAAATCTAATGATATCCCCTCAGCGAATACTGCATGCCCTAGAAATCACACTCGTATCAGCCAAAACTCTCAGTTGGAGAACTTTGCATAAAAGCAATATTCCCGAAGCGTCTCCAATACAATCTGTAAATACTTGTCATGCTCCTCTCTAGAAGTTGAACATTCCACGATGTCATCAATGAACACAATCACAAGTTGATCGACGTATGGTCATATCACTCGATTCATCAAATCCATAAACACAGTCAGCATATTAGTTAATCTGAACGGCATCACTAAGTACTCATAAAGTCCGTATCGTGTCGGGAATGTCATGTTTGGAATATCCGCCTCTTGTACTCATAGGTAATGATACCCTGATCTCAAATCAATCTTCGAGTAATAACCAAATCTTCTCAACTGGTCAAACAAATCATATTTCCTGGGAAGCAAGTACTTATTTTTTATGGTAACCCAATTTAGTTGCTTGTAATCAATGCACAAACGCAAGGATCCATCCTTTTTTTGTATGAACAGTACGAGCGCACCCCATGGTGACTTACTGGGATGAAAAAATCCTTTTGCTTTTAGATTCTCAATCTGAGTATACACCTCTCTCAATTCTATCTGCGATATACAATATGGTGGAATCGATATCAATGCGATTCCCGGTACAAGATCAATCGTGAACTCTAATTTTTTCCCTGGTGGATGTTTGCGTAAATCGTCTAGAAATACATCTGAGAACTTACATACTACCAGTGGCAGCTCTGGTCTAGAAGCATCCTCTATCTCCCCCGATACACTAGCTAATAGGTATCCTAGACTGCTCATCTCATGTCTCTGCCAGAACTGTGTCTCTAACTACTCTCCCACAAAATGAACCGGTACTTTAGATACAGTCAGAAAAATCAGTGCGATCCATCTCATGTTACAGTCAATCACGACCTGGTAGCAGGATAACCAGTCCATCCCCATAATCATGTCAAACTCTGTCATATCCAGCACTGTGAAATCCCCAATAAATAGATGGTCTCTAATGTGAACTTTGCATCCCCTAAAAATCAACACAGGTGTATTTCAAACTCCTAATGGGGTCTCAATATGCAACATAGTATGGCTACGTACAGGCTATAATCCTAAGTACTAGGCAAATATATGTGAAATAAAATAACGAGAAGTGTCTGTATCAAATAATACTCATGCCTAACAAGCATAAACAATAAAAATTCATCGCACAATAGGGGAATCTTTGATCTCCACAGCTATCCTAAGAAGTGCATACGCTTAAGCATGCATCATCTGAGTCTAGGTATTCTGCGCAGATGTGGTAGGCCTATCTGCTCATCGGCCCCGATGTAGTCCCAACGATTCCGTATTGGCTATGGTAGCCGATGATCGGACAAGGCCATCAATCCTCAATGCATCCCTCCTGTCTTGAGACATCTGCGACACGCAATCTCACTGCATGTGGCCCCAAATTCGATACCGGTAGCACTGAACCTGTGGACAACAGCGAGTAATGTGTCCCTCATCGTGACATATATAACAACCTGGTCTACCTTGACCACCTCTGCTTCTGTTCGACTGTTCCTGACCTCGTCATGCCTGCAACGATCACTCATCCCGATCACCTCGATCTCTGCGGTCATCTTTTATCATCACAACCTCATTTTCGGCCGCAGTGCTATACGGTATGGTGCGATCGATATCGGCGCAATTACTGGCAAAAGATCAATCGTGATCTCCACTTCTCTCTCTGGTGGAAGTCTGTGTAAATCATCTAGAAATATATCTGAGAACTCATATACTATTGGTGGCAGCTCTGGTTTGTAAGCATCCTCTATCTCCCCTGATACACTAGCTAATCCGTATCCTAAACTACTCGTCTCACATCCCTATCAGAAAGGTGGCTCTGACTGCTCTCCTACAAAATAGACTGGTACCTCAGATTCAATCAGAGAAATCAGAATGATCTATATCAGGTCACATTCAATCACGACCTGGTAGTAGGATGACCAATCCATCCCCATAGTCACGTCAAACTCCGTCATATCCAACACTGTGAAATCCCCAAGGAATAGATGGTCTCTAATGCAAACCTCGCATCCCCTACAAATCAACACAGGTGTATTTTGAACTCCTAATAGAGTTTCAATACACAACATAAGTAATGGTCAAATGTACGTGAAAAAAAATAACGAGAAGTGCTTGTATCAAATAATACCCATGCTAAACAAGTATAAACTAGTAAAACACCTCGCACAAAAAGGGGAATCCTTGATCTCCGCAGCTATTCTAAGAAGTATGTACGCTCGAACATGGGTCATCCAAGTCTGCGTACTCTGCCCAGATGTGGTAGCTCTATCTTTTCCTTGTCCCCGACGTGGTCCCAACAATACCTTGTTAGCTGCGATAGCCGGTGGTCTGATAGGGCCATCAATTCTCTGTGCATCCCTTATATCTGAAGACATCTACGATACACACAGTCTCGATGTATATAATCCCATCTTCGATACAGATGACACAGAACCTGTGGACAATAGCTAGAAATGTGTTTTTCTTCATAGCATATGTAACAACCCAATCTACCATCTCTGCCTCTACTCAATTGCTCCTGACCTTATCATGCCCGAGATAGTCGTTTATCCCAATTACCTCAATCGCTACAATCATCTATATCATCACGGACTCGCTTCCAACGACAGTCTTGGAAATCTTTTTGAGTGCCTCGACCCTGCTTACGGCCTTTTCAATCCCTATCTCACCCTCAGGCTCGACCCCTTTCCTCATCGGCTCTAGATGACTCTGGGCGGTTATCCTATGAAACATCGGCATAGTGTACTACCTACTCATATCGTGTATAATCATATGCCACTAAGTAAGAGGCTACAATCGGACCTCAATCCTCGGATAAACCGACGAATCCTATGGCTATCCCCCTGAACTAGTATTGGTGCATAGCGGGAAAGACTCGTGAATAAGTTGGAATACCTCCTGTACATATGTCATCCCCTGGATCAGCCTAAAAAATGTCTCATACTGTCAATCCCAGTGAGTATCTTGTAGAAACTGATGGTAGAAGGTATCTCAAAACTAATCCCAAGTCATTTGTCCAATACTTTATGTAGCATGAAAACCCGCCCACCATTCTACCACAGTATCTCGTAGATAATGATGAGCGGCTGTAACTTGGACTTTGTTTTCTTCCACATTGAGCCCTCAAAGAGGTGCTCAAATACGACAATCCATCGTTCATCTTTTGCTGCCTCTGGCTGACCCTGGAACAGTGGTGCTCAAAACTTGCTCACACTGTGAATCGTACCCGCAATGCGTATCTCAATGCTATCCTCAGCTCGGCCCCTACAAATCACCTATCGGGCAACAGCAATTGCCGTAGCACATAATGTCTTACCGATATGTCAGGCTCACTCCGGTACTAGCTTTGGCCCTCAAACCTATAGCTACACATCAACCTTCGATGAACCCTAACCTGGCTAGTGCAGTGTGGTCACTGGGGCAACATCTATCTCGGCACTAAACACATCCATCTTATCTCCACTTAGGTCTACTCAGTCGTCACTATCTGAATCCCCATAATCTTCTGGATCCCTTTCATCCATTGGCGGCAGTTGTACGCCCAATATAGCTATATCAAAATCCACTCTGGGCTCACCCGACTCACCTGGGGTGACCTCACAATACATTTCCTCTCGTGCCTGTGAACTCTCAGAGCGGTCAAGATCGGTATACTCTAGTACCCGGTACACTCTACTAGCAGTCGTGGCATCTCTGTAAGTACATCATCATGAAACCAGGCATATATATTAGTTGTTAATCACGCATCCAATCATACACTAGGTAGTAACAATCTACAAACAACGTAACTCAAGTCCTCAGTCGTATAAAATCCCAGAAAATACCTGATTTCAAAAATTCCCAAGTGTAAAAAAAAAAACATAGAAACTTGTTGAAAAGTCAACCAATATCCCAACACCGAGGAATTTCGTCACAAGCGTCCTTATTCGCTACTCCGTGGTCCTAGTAATCAATATTATTCTTAACAAATCACTAGTTTGTAAGCAAAAATCCAATTTATTCCCATATAATAGTTTCTCCAGGATTAAATTACAACACATATCAAACAGCACCCTATAAGTATTCACATTCAGCTACCATATATATATATATATATATATATGCATAATGCGTATCCTGGCTTACTAGTTCCTACTAATCCTCTGACTCGACATTCCACATGCATGAACTCGTCCCAGTCAAGCTACCAGAGTTTCTGCAAACCGATTAGCTCTGATACCAAATTGTAATACCCTTGAACCAGCTCTAATTAAATACTCAATTTTAAATTTTTTTGTAAAAAATTTGGGGAATTTTAATTTTTTTGTAAAAATATAACTAAAAATACAATTCATCATGCACCCATAGCTGATCCGATGATGTTAAACTACCAATTATCACAACCTAATGTAATAGATAATAATGTTAAAAACTACATAAACGATAACCACTCACCAAGAAAGCCCATTAAGTATTTATACATGTGCTGGAAAAATCGGGCTACATCTCTACATATGTACTAGATAACCAGCCTATGACTGGATAGACTTACCAACCCTACAATATAAATAGTATAACACATACAGTTAGCATGTCAGCATCTATGATATAATATAGTGCAACCAAATGCCTCGTTTGCATTACAAAAGGAAAACCTACTACAACTGTCTCAAAATAGTAATATAATAGTATCACATGACAATACCCTTAAGCTCAATACAAGCTGAAATATTGTACACAAAATGAATACCACCGTAACACCTCCTCTAGCTCCTGCCCACCTCTAAATCCTTTGTAATGTCCATGTGCATATGCACGATAAAACCGATGAGTCAGGAACTAGTATGTTATAAATGCCAATACAATAATATGCTTAATAATTAGCTGGAAAGATATAACACCCTACTATCACAATAATAAAAACAAAATGTTAATTATCATGCCTACATACAGTCGGTCGTAGCCATCAGGGAAGGCGTACGTCTATCTAGCAATTCGCTCTAAACACAACTCGAATATAGTATCATTAAATGAATTGTAATGCATTTCAAAAGGATATGAGCTCATCCCAACTTAGCTGCGGCTCAATCTCATGTATAATCGATGCAACCTAGGAGCTCGTACCTCCATTGGGGTTTACTTGACATATCTCAATGAACTCGGTAATCAAAACCCAACTCGTAAGTCCCATCTCTGAGGAGTCGGAAAACAACGCATCTCAAATTCCTGCAAAATACATGTTACCCTGGCACAACAATAATATATATATATATATATATATCACATGGTGAACAAAACAGTTAATTACTCTAACTCTACACTAATCCCATTATATAAAACTAACTAAAAATATTATTCATAGTACCGTAAAATGATTTATAAGATAAAAGTATATGACTCATACCTCGATCTGAGTCACTTTGATTTCGAAATGCACCTACACCACCGTCTACACTAAATCCTATAAATGCAATATACAAAATCTGTAAATTCCCATAACACCCATATATATGCAAATCCCAAGATATTAATATACTCGTCTAATTTAAAATACACTTGCTTAAATTATTTTCTCTAAAATAATTCTAAAAAATGTTATTAATTTTTCCCAAAATATAGTTTCTTCCCAAAACTTCCTGTAATTATCCCAAAAATATTTCTGAAAATACTTTATACTCAAAAACTTCAGAAAAAATCAGAATGAATTTTTCAGAAAATATTTTCTCAAATAAAACCTTTTTTTCTGAAATAAAAATATAAAAATATTTTAATAAATATACGAAATATTTCAAAAATTATATAAATATTCCAATAACTCCTAAAAATATACCAAAATATTTTCTTCTCATAATCACATTTTCTTCAGAATTTTTCCCTTATTTAAAAAATTCCCAAGAATCATGTTTAATTCAATAAAATACAAGAAACTTTGCGCAAAATCTCAATAAATGCTCAAAAATCCTTTTATACATATGCATATAAGAAAAACATGGTTTCCAACAGATACCAATTTTTCAAAACCAAAAATAATTTCGAACATATTTTCCACTATTTTAAAACCGCCAAAAATACCATTCTTTTGAGAAAAATAATCAAAATATTAAAAATAGTCCACAAATTATGATATTTACATGAGTATGCAAAACTCCAGCTCTCAAACCTCACATTAAAATTTTTAGAATTTTTAACCTATGAAGTAACCCCCAAAATAATTTATCAAAATAAATTATACGCAAACTTAGAAATTCCTAAACAATTAGTAAAACTTTACACATGCAACCCAAGTTATTTTTTTTATATCACTAAAATGTCCCGTAATTCCTAGAAAAATTTTAAAAACGAAATATCTTTATTAAATACCTTAAAACAATTATTTTCTTCAAAACACTCAAAATCAATAGTTAATTCTATAAATTTCAGAAAAATATGAAACCAATTTTGGAAATTTCCAAAAATCATATTTCATACTCAAAAAATTTAAAACGCATGGATCGTGTTGAAACTTTTCTCGATATAACTTCCCAAACTTTAAAATCACTTTAAATATTGCATGCGCGAGTTTAATACTAATAATTAAGAATTTAAAATGTAAATAGTTGAAATAATATACCTTATTAACTCAGAAAAATGTCTCGATGTACTCCCGAATCTCATAATTGCATGCACGGGCTTCGTTTTAGCCCGAAACGAGCCCCCCCTCCCCAACCCCCTCTCTCCGTAGGCTCTCTCTTTAATCTCTATTTTTTCTTCTAACATGACAGTGCATGCATGTACCACATGTGCATGTGTGTGCGTTTATCTATGACTTTGACACACCTAAGTACTCAGGTGTCAACATTTTGGTGTGCCATGAGGTGTTAATCTATTCAAAACCAAACCGGTATGGTATGAACCGAATTGCTAATTTAAAAAACCAAACTGAACCGGACTTTTTCAATTACCGAACCGAACTGAAATTGGACCAGTTCAGTTCGGTTTGAACCAGCTTTTTCCAAATCAATAAAAAGAATTTGAAAGCGAATGATTGAAATGATTATCATTCATGTTCCGTACTCTGCATAAATAAACCTAACACATTCTAAAAATTAAACAGAAAAACATAACTTACAAAGGAAACAATTAGCAAAACAATAAATATAATGTAACTTAGCATAAAATATTGATTAGAAATTAATATAAACCAAAAAGTATATTATTCTTGGTTTAAAAATAAATATTACCTTCTTCCAAATTTTCAGTATATTCTAGTATCATAGGAAAACATAAACAAAGCAACCCATCACAAACCCAAAATCTTAATCTCAAGCCAACTAAGTCACAATCAAACATAAATGCAAAATTGAGTTGTTAAATAATTGAATGCTAATAGAAATCAATAATGAGAAAAAAAACATAACAAATATAAAAACTTGAATAAATATTAAAAATACAAATCGTGTTTTTTTTACTCTAGATTTGAATCGCCAGGTTCAATTTTGGCTAGAATTGGAGGTAGAATGAGCAGATGAGTGGAGAGGAGGAGATCGAAACAGACGAGAGGAGAAAGAGGACTAAGAGACAGAAAGGTAGAGAGAGAGAGCAGAAGAAGGAGGCGGCGGCTGCTTATTTAGATTAGGGTTAAGGATGGAAATGACTAATGAGTGTAAAGAAGGAAGAACAAGAAACTTATATAAGGGGGTAGTTTAATAATTTCACCATTCCAGTTTGGTTCAGTTCGGTTCGGTATAAACCGAATCATTTTCTCACAAATCGTGACCTGAACCGAAAATTAACGAAAAAATTAAAAATAAAAAACGAATCGAACCGTTGGAGGAATTTTCGAACCAAACCAGATTCCGTTTGGTTCGGTAATTCGGTGTATTGATTTTTTACCCACCCTGCACCGTTCGAACGGCATACCAATCGTTCGTACAGTAGGCACTACCCGAAAAATATTGTGATTTATATAAATCAAGAGAATAATAATAAAATAACTCAAATAACAATATTAAATTAATAACAACTCCCAAATTTTTATAAGTATTATGAATTACTTTCAAGTACGAGTTGTCTTAAAATTCTAAAGATGTTAGTTTGCTCATAATTTTAGATGAAGAAAAGTATGTACTTGTGTCAATGTTGTACATGAGGCAAATGCAAAATGACTTCAATTGTTTTTACGTAATCTATTCTTTGTGCTACCTAATTCAAATTATAGAATATTAGATTGCTAGCTTAGCTCGATTGACTCAAATTAATTCATAAATGATCAATGCATATAGTAATGGATATAATAACCTCTTTTTCTTGATGCCAAGTTGCTCGAGAGTTTCCAGACTTCATATCCAGAGCTGACATTTCCACCCCTCCCTCAGAGAGGCGACTTTGACCTGCGACAAGTTCTTGACTCACCATACTTTTTCAACTGATCTTTAGAAGATCTTCGCCAATATTACATATGTGTGACCTATGAGATCGCGCGAGAATATTTATAAATGAGTCCGCTTATATTAAATCCTCAGGAAGATGGGGAAATTGAGATTGGATTTTTGAACCGGAAGTGAAAACCAGGGCCATAAAAACTGGATTACCGTTCTTTTGGCATTATTTGGAGATGCACGTTACATCTGGTTCAAGGATTTTTCATGGAAATGGAAGCAATACATATTCAGGCATACTTGCACGAGTATCTAGCACTAGGTAGAACTGGCAAATTTCGTACTTTCAAGGGTGAACTTGATTCAATTGTCCAAGGGTTCGAAAATTTTGAGGTTCTGAGTTCCTGCCTTTGCTGATTTTCGAGGGAAGGGATGCACCATTTTTTTGTACAGTTGTATTTTTACTAATTATTTTTTGTGGGGGTATAGTTATTTTGGGTAAATAGAACTCAGTCAAACAAATGTGATTTGTAATTGAGGAAGTGTAGAACTATTGTACTCGCGTGTGCGAGGAATGTTTTTATAATCGGAAAAAAAAATATTCATAACTTGTTATTAACTTCAGCCTGCACAAGCTACAAGCTACGTAAGCAATTATTCTATACAGAGATTTCTGAGGTGTTGTCGGAGGAAAGACACAGATGTGGCCAGGATATTACTAGGAACATTCGCAGGTTTTATCCCCCACCTTGAACTTTCCGATTTGAAATTCACAATGCGATACACAGTTTCTTTTGTTGAAAGTGTTTTAGAAAGATCAAATGGAAGTGGTAGCAAACTTGCTTGCTTTGCGAAGGAAAAGTTTGCACAATAGCAAACAAAAAGTATGCACAAGGGAACACCATACGAAGTTGTTACCTGATTTTGAAGTTCGGAGTATCTGAAACCTTGCGGTGTTTCGAGGTGACTACCGTCTTTTGCCCCAAACGGAAACCAACCTGAGCTATAATGCGTGTTCCTGCAACACCATGGTTCCTATCCTGTGTATAGATCACAATGTGCTACTGTGGTGTGGTACACCAATATATGCAAATTTGAGAACTTTTCTTCTTTATATTTATTAGCAAATTGGGTACAAAAATATGATCCTCAAATATGGTTCAACTCTATGAATACTTTCAGAAGTTAAATGCTACCAAAATAATAAATAAATATATATATATAGTTTCATGAATATTACAAATTTACAAACCCACTTGTTTCATCCACAAGGACCACTTGACAGCTTCTAAAAACTTATCGTTCCTTTTCAATGCATTTATCAGATTAACATACGTTGCTCTATCTGGCTCTATCCTGTGCCCTCTCATTTCCTTCACCAATGCCACTGCATCTTCTACCATTCCCGCTATTCCGTACGCCTTTATCAAAGTGTTGTAGCCGCACAAATCGGGTTGCAGACCAGATTCTTTCAACTCCCTTAATATGTTACCGACTTCGTCAATCCAGTGATTCTCACCGTATATATTTATCATTATATTGTATGTGTAATGGTTAGAGGGGCAACTTGCCTCCCTCATTCTCTGCAGAACTTCTCGGAACTTTTCCATTTCGCGTTGCTTTCCATAAGCGTCCAACATACAATTGTAGGCTTCGAGCGAAACTGAAAACCCATTAAATTGCATAGCAGTAACAGTTGATTTCATATTCCTTAGATATTTGTGTCGCCCGTACATGGAAATAATAGTATTGTAAGAGATGACATCAATGAGACCTCGCTTTCTAGCTATCCAAAAAACCTTCTTAGCCTTTTTGATGAGTCCGGATTTTCCATAGACGTTGAGAACCACATTGATGGTGATGGTATTAGGCGTGAAACCACGTTCAAGCATCTCCTCAAACAGCCTGGACAGCTCATCGACTGGCAAGGCTCGGGCACAACAATTTATGACACAGTTATACATCTCTTGGTCCCAAGCGAATTCGGATTTCAATATCCTGTAATACAAGTTCGCCAATTTTTCTTGCCTGTCGCATTGTTGGTAAACACGGAGCATATCACGGAGAAGATAAATATCCGGGACAATGTTCTTTTGCTTCTCCATTGTGTCTAAAACAGCACAGGCTTCTGTTAATTTTCCTGCTTTAACATACATCCTTACGACAATGCTAAATGCAATCATATCAAAAGCCACGCCCGATGAAATTAACGTTAGATAAATTTTCTCTGCTTCAGTAAATTGATTCATGGCACCATAAATGTCGATTATTGAGCACATAATGTGCAGGTTCGGCTTGTCGGCAGCTTTAGGCATATGGTTATAAATTTTTACAGCATTCTCTAAATGACCCAAGTCCTTGCACGAGCAAATTAGCAAATGGTACAAATTATCCTCAAAATCGTGATCCTTCCACTTTATATCTTTTAAAACCTGAATCGCATCATCAACCAATGAGTGCTTCACATAAGCCATGACCAATATAGAACACGATGTTTGGTTACTCAACACATGTTCGTAAAAGTCGTCTTTGAGGACTAAAGGCACCTTATTAACCTTTTCAGCTCTTTCATACGCTTGTAAAAGAATGCTTAGGACCGAAGGGTAATGGCACCCTATTTTAACCATGTCTTTAATTGTTAAAATTGCGCCCTCTTCGTCACCGTGCTTAGCTTGGAGATTAATCATCATGTAGAGGTTAGTTGAATTGGGCTCATACCCTGCCAGTTTGAGGTCCCGATAATACCTCTGTGCTTCTTCATAGTTGTTGGCTCGGCCCCACCCTTCGATCATTGACCTGTAAGTTGCTTCATCGGGCTCTAATCCTATGGTTCTAAAGCTTTGGAATAGCCTCTGTGCATCTGCCATTTTTGTAACTTTTCCATACCCAGTTATTAGTATATTGTAAGCAATTATATTTGGGGAAAACCCAAATTTTTGCATTTCTGTAAGTACCAGCTCAGCCTCATCCATCTTGCCTTGCTGACTATACGCATTAAGCAATACTATCCAATTCTCCATATTAAACACGACCCCATCGTCTCTCAAGAAGCTTATAACTTTTTCAGCTTCGATATACATCCCCATACGCATATATATCGTTATCATGGCCGAGTAGGCCGAGTGACAACGTACTTCGAAATCCCTCATTTTAGAAAAAGCAAACTCAGCTTCCTTAACTTTCCCCGCCCTTTGGTAGAGGCTCATGAGCATACCAAAGGTAGCCTCATTAGGCCGAACACCGGTTTCCAACATCATTTGGAACCACTTTGTGCCTACACCCACATGCCCTTGTTTGGCACAAGCATATATAAGAGTATTGAAAACCTGATAGCTCATTTCACAACCCGACTCATTTTCCATCTCCTTCATCATCGCCTCTGCCAAATCCCAATCCTCTCTCCTACCCACCACTCGTAGAGCCAAGTTATAAGCACTCACATTCTGCTTTAACTTCCCATTTGTTTTCATCCACTCGAAAAAATCCATAGTTTTCGTATCACTTTTTCTTTCGAACCGTTTCAACATTAAGTTACAAGCCTCTATACCTAAATCAGGCCTTATATCATCAAAATCAAAACCCAACACATTTTCATCGCTAGAAATGGAAGTCAAACTACGTTTCTCATCTACAAAAGCTCCTACATTTTCATCACCAGAAACGGAATTTGAACTATGTGACCCGTCTACAAACATGCCTAACGCATTTTCATCGCTAGAATAGGAAAATAAACTCCGTTCCCCATCTACAATTACGGGATCACTATTCGGGTCAAAGATTCCATCTTTATCAATAACCACTCTCTTCACACCCCTAAATCTTTTCCACACCTTTCTCCTACGCCTCTCCGGTTTCGAATCAAAATTCAAGTCTTGTTGAGCGTCGCCCTCGAAGATCAGGTCTTTACTCGAGCAGTCGGTGGAGGGTTCGACATCATTCGGGCAATCAGTTGAACGGTTCAACTGAGAAACCCTAGTTTTGCTCAGCTTGAAGAGGGAATTGTGTGTGTATGTTGCAGATATATGTAAATAACAAGAAAAGGATGTGAATGAGCAATTACCTGATGATGATTGGGAAGAGGGTGTTGCGAAATTAGGATTTGAAATGGATAATTTTGGAGTGGCCATGAATTCCAGAGAGAGAGAGAGAGA
>MKEJ01064757.1:0-16698 GCA_001753735.1 Embelia ribes
TTCGAAATATTTGGGTAACAATGTGAAAACCAACCGAAAATGCACTCTTACGGTCAACTCTAGATTTGCATTGCGGCGATAGGGCTTTTTTAGACGTACAGTTTTCATTTTTTTCATTTTCAAACCACATTTCCCTTAATCGACCACCCACCAGCGTATCCAAATGCTCGAATGACATGGAGAAGTCCACTATCCCAAATTTGCTTGCATCGGAAGCTGACTCACTAGCTTGGGCTTGTGGTTTAGCTTCTTTAGGGGTGATTTTTTTTGTCTTTGATTTTTCAAAATCATTAAATTCATGTTTTTTCACGAGAAATAACTGCTTTTGAATCGAATGATTCGAGTTAACGATTGGATCTCGATGAAATTAAAACAGTGTAAAAGTTAGAAAAGATGGCAGTTACTGATGATAGTCTCTGAGCATTCTTTTTCTCGTTGTCCATGATTATTTTTTCTCTGCAATAAGTGAATAAAAAAGTTAATTAATTATAATGATGTAAACAAAAAAGCGGCTACAAACGGGAAAGAAATTAAACAAAATTAACTTTAAAATAAATAAGTGATAAAGTATGTTTATTACAACGTGTCAATTACATGTAAGCTGATAGATTAACCTTTTCCCCAATGGATATGGAAAAGAGATAACTCATCTTAACAAAGCCATCAAAAAATAGTTAGTGGCTAATAATTAAACCAAAATGAACTCAAAACTATTCAAATTTGCACACAAAAAAAAAGGCATTTGGGTTCAAAAACATGTATTTTTTATTTTTGGTTCATTTCGAGACAAAAAAATTAGTGTTTAAACCAAATTAAACATGCAATTTAAGGACCCAAAAATGAACTAAAAACACTTCTTCTTGGTAAAGCTACTACAAATCTTTTAGTAAAGGAAAATGAGAAATAAAAAATAAATTGAAATTTCACCTTGTTTAACTTGCACAAAAAATATTACAGTAACTGATTAATAATAATAATAATAATAACAACAACAATATAATAAAATAAATCTATTTAACTTGCACAAAAGGAAAAAAACCAAGGGACATTGGGTTAAAAAACCTGAATTGTTTGGTCCATAATTTTGAAACAAATAAATTTTTTGTTTAGAGCCAAACATGCAAATAAAGGACCCAAAAATGTACTTACAAAGCAACTACATACACTTAAATAAAGGAAAATGAGGAAGCAAAAAATCGAATTTACACCATAAATTTGCATACAAGAAAAAAGAAGACACATTTGGGTCCAAACATGAATTAGTTAGTTCAAAATAAAACGTGAAACATTCTCGTTTGAAACCAAACATGCATATAAAGGACCCAAAAATGTGCTAAAAATGCTTAGTTTTGTTGGTGCTTAAATATTTAATTACTAAACAAATGTGGGGGTCGAATAAAAATAGAGACTAGACCTTGTTTAATAAACAACAATGGCTAGAATAGTTATACATCTCCAAAGTGGGAGATATATATATATATATATATATATATATATATATATGTTTATATAGGCCTAGAAAAGGAGATAAGGCTATGAAAGAGTTGCATGTATAGTGTGAGCTAGTTGAAAGAAGAAGACAAGCAACGGTTGAAGAAAATGACAGTCTACCCTCTAGCTCTAAAAGTAACGCTTCAAATTTTTGTTTGTTCTAAATAAGTTAATTTAATTTCATTTTATTGTAAAAAAAAATTTGATTAGATACAGCCAGCTAAAAAATTTAGCAACTAAATAATGGCTAGCTGTTAAGCAAAAACTTGAAAAACTGGAGCTTATAAATTAGCACCAAACAAGCCAATAACTGTATTGGATCCAACTTAAAACTTTGAAATTTTTTAAAATAAAATAAATAATCTCAAACTTAAATATTGAGTTTTTAATAAAAGCAAAGTTGGAAAAAAACAATTCTCTCTTAGTGGATAGGGCTTGGGATTGGGCGCGTGTTTGATGATGCATGGGTTCCACTTGCAAAAGAACTACATAAATGGTACCTATTGTTTGACAAAATTTATCTTTGGTCTCCCTAATTTTGATTGTAGCACTAATAATCCCTAAATTTATGAAGGTGTGGAACTTGGTTCTTAAGTTGTTAAAAAAAAAAAAAAGGTAACATATTTGGCTGATCATTTAACAATATGTTTATACAAGAAATTCCAAATACCCCATCCTTTTAGTGTCGTTCACATTATTCTATATATAATAACTTGTTTCAATTTACTCTATATTATTTTATTTCATTAATCAATTTAACTTAATAATTAACATTGTTTATAATTTGTTTGAAGAGAAACATTAAAGGGGTTACATGTTGGGTGAAACTCACAGGTTACGAAGATTTCAATTGATATATGCCCATGGTCCCAAACAAAATTCTAAGGTTTTCTCGACAAATTGTACCAAATGTTTTAAATTCTCACTTTAATTATAAGATAACTGATTAAAATAGCATACTCCCTTTCATGCATCTTTTTCAAGAGATAATAACGAGTTTTTGAGAAATGATGTTAACTATTGATACAAGTTATAGGATAAGCGGGTAAATTGAGATGATACTTAAAGGATAAGGTATAAATTGGAATTTACCCCTTTTGTAATGTTAAAAACCTTCAATTATTTGTATTATTAATGCTAAAGAAATATTATGTAACCAAATGAACTTTTGTTGAAACTATGCGGATTTATTTATGTAATTATCCACCAGAAAAAAACAGACGGGGAGAGAGAGAGATAGAGATAGAGACTAAATTTTTTTTGTCATTATTACAAAATCCATAGGAACAGCAACACTTGCCCAGCTCAGCAAGCACCCAAAACTTTAAATTTGGGCTTTGTTACTGCTTTTATTATTTTTAAAAAATGAAATAGTTATAATTTTAGATGAGAATTAATTTTACTGAAATACAATCAAATTGTAAATGTATTTGTGTTACGAAGAGTAAATGAAATCAAAAGGCCTCTCGAGTTTGATAATAATTATAATCAATAATAGGACAACATTAATTAATAACTTAGAAGTATAATTAAATTTATAATTACAACAATTATACGCATACAACTCACGCTTGTGTAATTATATAAAAGTGATTAAGATTATTATTGCTCAATATGGGATGTACAATATTATTTTTAACAATTACCAATTGTAAATCAAAGTGCCAAAACGCATAAAACAAATTTTTCTACAGTAAATGTCTTTATGAAGAACTAAAAAAAACAAACCCTCTTAAGTTTGATGTTAATTAGTAATAGTAAAAACAAGTACAACAGAGCTAAAAAAATATATTAGTAAGAGCTTTCTATTTCATACTTTCCAACGATAATTATTTTTATTATGTCACGAATTTCCGCAGAAATTTTGATATGCTAAAAAGCTTTAATGCTTTAGGCCATCGTAAACACACTGACCCTTAATATTAATTTTTCTACAACCTTTTCTAGAATAGAAATCAAATAAAGTTATTGTAAAAAAGCAATGTAAATAACAGTAAGCACATAGAACAAAAAACAGAAATGGTAAGTAGTAAGGTGTAGCTACACTAAATATATAAATGATGAGCAAAGAGAAAAGAAGCTTCTTTTCACGAAACAAAACCCACAATATCGAAAAGGGTATTTGCATGATAGATGCATAATTATCAATTGGTAATCGGACTTTGTCAATGACAACATCTTTGGTAAATTAACTCGGGCAACAAACTTAACGTTAACGACATATATCGATATAACTGTTGCCATTCGTTATAACTTGGTAGCAACAAAAGAATAATTTTTGACGTGCTAAAAACTATAGTGTCTTTAAACCATTGAATCTAGCACGTGTAGATCTTTATCATTCTTGTCGCGATGTTACTGCAATCTTAGAATTTTTTTTGACTGTTTTGTGTCTTCCGAAGAACTAAAAAAAATGGTAATTTATTATTATCTACGTCAAGCTCATAATAGAGAGTCGATATATCTAAAACTTCAATAAAAGCATTTCGAGCACAGATATAGTCCCATCTAGGCATCACATAGTTGATTTCACATTCACCAAAAACTTTCTTCACAAAATTGAAAATTTAGTTCGCATTCACCAAAAAAGTAAAATGCTACTTAATTAAGCAAATGTAGCAGCAAGAAAATCAAAGAGTTTCTAATAATTATTAAAATCTAGCTTGACAAGGTTCTTAAACATTACAAAAAGAAAACAACTTTAGCTTAACAAAGATATCCATAATACTACATTCTGATTATCACATCTAAAATGTCACAATGTATTATTCTTCAAACTTTACATAATTTCTCAAGCACCATGTATAAAAAAGATAGATCCGTTGTTCAATTTTGGGGTGCTCTCGTTCTTAGAGTTCTCAGCTGCAGCTACTTGCGCACAAATGTCTATGAAAAGGGCCTTTCCGCAACAAGAGACGGAGCAATAGGATGACTCACCTCTATAAATAATCAAATGATAGCACATAAAAATTAAAACAAATATAAAAGGATTAGAATGATTCAGTGTTTTGGTGATAAAAATTATTACTAAGTCTAAAGATACTGTTACATTGTACTCTAAAGAATCTACCTTTAGCGACCAAAATAATTTTTCTGTCACTAAAAGCACCAAAATGACTTGTAAAAATACTTTCATCTTTGTCACCTTTGCTTCTACGACGACAACCTAGGATTTTCATGACAAGATAGTGATTTTTAATGAAAACACTTACTTGAGTATGTACACACTGACCGCAAATTCGAGGTTCTTTTTGCATAAGAAACATGTTCCTAAGAAATATTTGAAGGGGCAAACAGCTGCAAAAAGAGGATGAAATTTTGTAAGTCGGTTGAAAATACCATCGGTTTTCCTCTACCAAAAGATCCGAAAACTTACCCGACTTGATTATGTTTATCATTTGTGATCTTAAAACTATTTTGTCCATCTTGGAATGTTGGAAGTTGTGAACAAGTGGTTTCTCCTGAATCTCCTTCGATGAAATTAAGATTGCCAAGCCTACTTTCGGGTGATTGAATTTGGAACGACCGTTGTTAGGAAACGATGATACCAAAGTTAGCTTCGAAGGGTTTGTCACGGATTTTGAGAAATTACTCAAAATTGAGTTGTTTCCTTTTTTATAGACTATATTGGAATCAGATGCGGCGCGATGAAGAGTGGTTTTCGGAACATTTTTGTTTCCAATGCAGGAATCAGATGCGGTGCGCTGAAATGCCATTTCGCAAACCATAATTAAGACTTAACCTGCAATTAATTCTCAATGATGGAAGAATAAATTATTTGAGGGGAAAGAAACACACTTCATTAGAAGAATAAAACATGCATTTAAAACTTTTAGAGATCAAAATTATCAAAAAGAAAACAATTATTTTACACACTTGATCCAAAGAGAGTCTAATTCTTCAGTTAAATTAGTTTAATTATCATAAATATAATTTTTTTTTCTTCGGTAACCAAGATTCATAATAAAGATATCATAAGTGAAACCTCATTAATGTTATTCAGAATTTAAAAGAATTAAGGGATGCAGAAATAATAAAATTTTATCATGAGCTTTACACTGAAAGTAAGCAATATATAGGAGATGAAAAAAAAAATGACTAGGGCAAAAGTTTCTTTGGAAATATCAAATTAAAAGTAGAAGAGAAAAATAGAAAGGCGAAGTTTAACTAACCTTTAGAGACTGAGCTTTCTGAGTGGATCCTTCGCATTCAGGGCAGTAATATTGATGTTGAGTGATCCCCAATGGCAAACTTTTTCTACGTACTGACAGAAAAATCACAACTGCATCGCATGTGGTGTCTTTCTCAATATAGTCATAATTAATCTATTTTCTAAATTTTTGAATAGAAAAAATAGTTAGTTTCGTCTTCATGTTTCAACTTGTAACTTTAATCCCCGTTATAGCAAAAATATAATGACTATCTCTATTATTTTATTGTTACTGACTTAAAAATTCTTTTGAAACAATTATGGATATAAAATAAATAAGTAACTTAAAAAATAATTATCATTAATTGTACAAATAACGTAAAGAAACAAAAAAAATTATGTGGATCATGTTCTTTATCGATCAGGAAGATAATTGTCTCAATGCTTCGATCCCCAAATTTTATGTTTTTTGTGATGAATTTGTGGGAATTTGTTCATAATTAATTTCTTTTTCCATGCACGTCCATAAAATATGAATTTTCAAAAACTATACAGCCATTTTTTATTTTAAAGAGATTAAAAAAAAACCAGACAATAATTGAATGTTTGTAAAGAAAATTTATGACTTACATTAGGCCACTCATCTTTATTTAAAAAATATAATAGGCTCCAAAATAAATTTTAATTTTAATATATGACATTTTGTTAATAGAGTAAGATAGTTAAAATATTAATGATCCTCTATTTAACAAGTTACTTATTATTTTTTAGCCTTTAAGTGACTGAAATTTTAATATAATTATATGGGTTTTGAAAGGATAGATTTGGAAAATATATATATATATAATGGGTTTGATAGTTTTATAGTAGAGTTATATATATATATATATATATATATTTATTTATTTTTTATTTATAATATAGCTAATGCTCTCTTGTCTTTTGCTTCACACTTGGCATGTTTCAGTGAAAACGCTATATGCACACTCCATTCGCTCTCATGATTACAACTTCGCAATTTTTTTAATACAAGGGACTTTTTCTCATTTTTTTCATTTGCTAGATTATTATTTTCGAAATTAGTATTTTTTTTTTTTGGCAATTATTATCTAAATATTTTTTGATAAGTATTTGTGATTAATAAGAATAGGAAAGAAAAAAAAATTGAAATGAGAAATATATTGAAGTAATAAAAGCCAAAAATGAATTTGGTCATAAGCCTCAAAACAAAACGGACTTGAAACCGTTTATTTTGTCTGTTTTCTCACATTAGACGAAAAATGTGAGGTGCTCCAAATCAGTAAAGAGAAAATTTGAAAATTAAATTATTATTTAGTACTAGTAATTAATGAGAAAAAAAATTAGCGCTCAGTTTAAAATTTAAGGATACATTTCATTTGTCACCCGAAACGGTTTAGTTTCACTTTAGCCTCTCTATCTATTAGCTGCTTCACTTTCCAAAATTACGCTAAATTTCATGACGTATGTACATAAACGAACTTGAAAATAATGGCAATATTTTCAAAATTACTTGTTAAAATTGAAAAGAAAATTATAAACCCAACTTCAATTGATTTTGGTAATGTGGAATGTTGAGCTTCATTAGCTCATGTGTCAAAATTTGAAAAAGACACAAATTTATTTATCCACTAAAGAATGGTAGTTTCATCTTGACAATATAGCAATTGATAGTTATTTAGCATAGGTCACTGCAGATATCTTATGTCATTCACCTATTTTTTGGGTTACTTCATACTGAATTTCTATCGATAACATCTTGTTGTGACAAACATCTTCTCGTGTGTCGTGGGTGGCCATCCCTTTAACGACGTTTGTTATTACTAGTATGTAGCCCGCACGTTACACGGTTAGTATGTAATATTTTTTTTTAAACAAATTGCTAGATATAATTGTTTATGATATTGTTTTGTTTTTCACCCTTTTTTTGTATTGTTTTTTAGTTTTATTTGTTTTGGATTATTTATTATATATAGTGGTATTATACTTTTCATTTCTACTTTTTAAATAAAAATATATATATATATATACTTACCATACATATTTTACTCAAATTTATAGATTTAACATATATCAATTACATAATAATTTTTAATTATTATTTTACCCGTAAACTGACATTGACATAATAAAGACATAATTTTACAAAAATTTTACATCTTTTTTTCTTAAATTATAATTTTCATCATTTTGTTCTAATTCATATAATTGGTTTTGGTATATGCTATAATATAATATTTTATTAGGTTTAGAGGAATTCTATTTTGATAATATTTTCAAATAAAATTTATATTGCTCCAATACGCAAAATCAGTTTTAATACATATTTAGAGCTTGTTTGTATATGCTATAAAAAAAATTAGGTTTAGAGGAATTATTTTATAGTAATATTTACAAATAATATAACATAATTCTAATAAGTTTCATTTTTTTAATAAATTTAGATTTAATGGATTTATGTTCTGATAAATCTATTTTCTAAAAATTTACAAATAATAGAGTACTTGTCAATTAATTATGTAAACCTTTAGAATAAATAAATAAATAATAGTACCATGGAAAATTTTATAGAATTCTACAACATGAATAATTTTTCATCCTTTTTTAAAGTATAGTTTTTATCTTTTTGTTCCAGTACATAGAGTCAGTTTTTGTATTTGTGTTATAGTTATTTGCTTATATATTTTAAAGAAGATTAGATTTAGAGAATTTTTATTATGATAATTTTTTTGAATAAAATAATATAATTTAATCATTTTTTATCTTCATGAAACTTATAATTGGTGGAATTCTATTCCCATAAGTTTTATTAGTTTTTTTTTTTTCATGATTTTATTAAAAAAATATATGACATCTTTTATTTTGATTTTTTTATTCTTTATTTTATGATTCCGGTTTTTTGGTAGTCGTACTGTAATAATGTAATTTTTTATATAAAATTATATAATTTAATAATTATTTTCAAGGAATTTAGGTTTGGTCTAATTTTATTTTCATAAGTTTTATTAGTTATGATTTTTCATAAAAAATTTTCATAAAACAATTATAGGACATGCTCTATTTTTTTTTTCATAATATATTTTATGATTTCAAGTTTGATATCATTCACACTATAATAATTTTTTTTTAGGAATTTTTTTTTCTATCACGATAGTTTTGATTTTGGTGGGATCTATTTATGAAAATATTTTAAAGATTAATGGTGATCTGTTTGTACTTACATACATATATATATGGATGTGATTACCTTATTCATGGAAATATTTTCTTTCCTAGATTTTAATTGCTAAAATTATGGTGGACATGTGTCTAAAAGTTAAATGATCACTCGTCAAAAAATTATGCAACTACTTGTCGCTATTAAAACGAAAGTAACAGAAAGTTCAAGAGATTTGAGATTTCTATTTTGTTGAAATTCAAAATCAACAATATCTCACTAGTTTTGAAATTCATATCATAATATACGAGTTTTGATTGCACGTAAAGTGGCAGTTGCCCCAAAAATATAATAATAACCAATTATTTCATATTCATCGCTGAAATTACAATTCTCACAATTGGTAACTTCTAAGTTAATGTTTAAATTTTGACTCATATCCGAGTGCACGTGAAGTTTTGGAGTTGGAATCAATAACGAAAAGTTTCGTGAATACTTTTGGGCAATTTTGAAATCAAAATAAGCTGAAAGTCACTTTCAAGCTTTAGCGATGGATTATGATTTCAGGCTAGGGATAGATTACCATATGTTATTTTGGTCAAAGACGATTTATGTTATATTTTGACTCAGAATTTGATTAGAATTTGTTTTCTAGCCAAGTTAGAAGACTCTTATGTCTATATAAGCATGACTAGGGCTACTTTATATATATGAGAAACAAGAGGGTTTTCCCCTGGGGAGGTTTTGCTTAATGGTGGAGGGGTTGGGTTTCTTATTCTTCACCTAGATGGAGGTTGTGAGTGTATTCTCTTAGATTCTCATGGCATGAGGGATCTTTCTCTTATACTCGATCCCCTTGATCTTGAAGATAAGAGTATAGTAGAACTATTTCAAGCGATATTCCTAGGATTCTTGATTGGCAAAAATCCTAATAAGATGATGGGTGGTTCCAATGAATATGTTATTGGGTAGGAGAAATTCTCTTGAATCAAAATTCCTCAAGTGTTAGTGGTTTCACATGTTTGAAAAATTGGGGAATTTTTCATAAAGCATGGTGGGTATTATTTTATTGTAACTGTGACAATTTATTATAATGACATAATTAGAGAATGTAATCCTAGAAAATGGGTGAATTTCTTTAAAAAAATATCATGGTCTTTATTTTCTTCATGCACATTATTTTTGTGTTTTGCTTATTTTCGTTTAGACTATGCACATCTAAATGCGCTTTTATGCGTTATGATCTTGGGATGGATTAATTGGTTGTATCCATACTCTCCTAAAAATGACAAAACTTACCAATTACAAAATCATAACAAATACATCATTAGCACATAAGAGCAGGAGTTCCATCTGACAATTAAATTAGCTACCTTTGCATATCGACGACTAGGAGTATATATCATATAATTGGTAACTTGTCGCTTATTTCTTTTTGTTCGACAACATTTGTCGTATATTGTCACCCATTTAATTTGATACATATAATTTTTTATAATCAATGCCAAAAGGCAACAAAAACCCAATCCTCAGTTTCCTTAAAAATGACTATACTCCTTAACCCCAACAAACTTTTAATAGGGCCTATCTCCCCCTCGTCACTAAAGCACTTCAAATGTATATTAGCATACACCAACACCTATTACATTCAAAATTTGAAGAAATTTAACTTTATTTTTCTTCAGTAAAAAAGACACATGCAACTGAATTTTCCAGAACTTGACAAATATGATTTTTTAGTTTCCTAAAATTTGAAAATGACAAAACTTGGCAGATGACCACGTCATAACAAATACATCTCCATAAAATACAGAGCATGAGTGCCTTCTGAAAGTTCAATAATTAGCAACTATTTCACACGTAATCAATGACATGTATGAAGGTGCAACTATCAATATCAAAATGTGTGGTGACATATCAGCTAACTTCCTTATTATGATTGATTTGCATCAAGGCTCAAGATTAGACCCTCTCATATTTATAATAGTAATGGACGAGCTTACTAGATACATCCAAACCGAAGTGCCATATATATGTTATTTGCTGATGGTATAGTTTTAGTTGATAAGACCAGAGAGGGCATAAATGAAAAACTAGAACTATGGAGATACACTTTAGAGTCACGCCGTTTTAGGTTAAGTAAATAAAAAATAGAATATAAGGAGAACAATTTCAGTGGACGCCAGGTGATTGACCCGATTGTTGTTAAATTAGGTGGGAATGTTTTAACAAACTGATCATTTCCGTTATTTATGATCCAGTTTGCAGAGTAATAGTCCGATAGAAAAAGATATCAATCATACAACCCAAACAGAATCAATGAAATGGAATACTTTCAGAATTTTATGAGATCGCAATATATCTTTACGACTAAAAAGAAAGTTTTACAGGACCACTGTAAGATTGACTTTATTGTATGGAACTGAGTATTGAGTTATTAGAAAACAAATAAATATAAAATGAGTGTAGCAGATATGTGTGTATATTAAGATGGATGTAAGGAAAAACTAAAAAACATAAAATTAAGATTGAAGAGATCCAAGAGAAGTTAGAAACGACACCAATTGGGGATAAGATAAAAGAGAATTATTCAAGTTAGTTGGGACATATAAGAAGGATATCTATCAATTTATCAGTTAGAAAGTATAAGAGTATTAATATAGAAACAATAAGAAGATATAGAGGTAAATCTTTAACTACACATGTGTCTTACATATTTGTATTAATAACCCAACGTGAAATTTTAATATGATTCCATTTAGCCTATCCTAATTTATGAAAATTTTAATGATGATGACGATGAAGAAGAAGAAGATGCAGAAAGACCAAAAAAACGTGGCATTCATGCATAAACAATCAGACCAAAAAGTGGCATGCGTGCACAAATAATCGGACGGTGTATATAAGAACTCTGTATGATAATTGGGGATCTTTATTCTCTTTACTACAAATGCAATAAGTTCACATGTTTATACACAAGGTTTTTTTTTTTTTTTTTAAGGTTGGGATGACTAGATTTAAACCCGTGACTTTTTCCCATTACTCCCTAATTACTATGATAAAATAATATCTCATTGCTCATTTCAGGTAATTAAACCTAATAAATTGGTTTTTTAAATATTACTTTGATATTTGGTAATTATATTTTCAACGAAATCTTCACGATGTCAAAAAATATATCAAGATCCAAGATCTCAAAAAAAGATGTGCTTCAAATTATCTAATTGTAGTAACAAACAATGACACGGAGTAATATTGCCAATACCCAAAAATGATTCTAGTAAATTCGATACTGCATTCAATATTAATCACATTGTATGCAGCAACCCAACAAAATAATTTGTAAGGTATAACAAGAATTGCATGGAAAACATTATTAGAATTCGAATACAAGATTAAAATTCCAAAACCATCCAAAGTTGCACTCATGACAATTTTTTTTTTTTTTCTAAGCAAAGAGAGTCAGTACTCTCTGATTTTTGCTACACTCATCACAAGAACTTGCTAAAACTGACAACCATCTAGTGATTACTATAAAATTTCCTCTTAATCATAAGGGATTTGTATGTAAGCCGCATCACACACGAACGGAACATCAGCATACATCCCAGCAAGGGCACACCTAATGCATTCTAATACCGTGAATAGAAACGCGAAAGCCACCGCGGTCCAAAAATGCATACCCAATTTGCCCCAATAAACAGCGAGGGGCATCCAACGACTCACAGTCCCTACTACCTGCAGAGCAATCTCTAGTAGCATACCCATCACAACATGGAACCGGAAAAAGTGGGGCCACTCCTTTTTCCTCACTATGCCGAGATAAGCCACGAAGAAGTACGCCATTAAGAACCAGTTAGGCAATTTACCAAGAGCACCCAGAAATGGGTACGTCAAAAATTCGAAGTCCTCCAAGAATGGGTGGAGATGATAAGCCGTTTCGGCGTACATCCAAGTTTCATGTAAGGGCATTAGATACGGAAGACATGCCAGAGTTCTCCACCACCATCTTGGCTTTTTGGTCATAGGAGGGTACCTAAAACTGGTCGGAACGTCTTTTGCAGCCCTCACGGACAGGATTGATCGACGATGAGTAGGTAGCGTGGGAATCGCATGCAACAAGCTCCCGTAACTGCCACTTAATAGCGGCGTGGATGCAGCAGAAAGATTCAGAATAGGATTCCCTGAGATAAGCATGAAATATGATATACAAGAGTGTTTTCAAATAGAGGAAAAACAATGTGGATAGTGTGTGAGGATGTACACAAACTGATAAAGTTGTACTATTCTATTTATTTCAGTGGACAGACACTCTTGCCCGTAATTTACAAACACAAAATAAATACTATAATCCAAAAGATTCGAGCACGATATGCATTTACACTACATTCCTTGACTTCGAAGTTTAGAAAACTGAGAATTCCAAATATTTGAATTAATCCTAAGATGAACACCACAACTAACTCAATCTCTAATTAATTTACGATGGCTCAAATGTCATGAATTCATGTCATATCCGTGCCATTGTCTATAATATTAAATTTAAAAGGACTAAAATGCATCATTTTCAAAATATAACCTTTTCTCTGACTATTTGTTATATCAAGATAAAAAGAAGACGTGAAATCCAACCGGTGCATACAATCAATATCCAAGTCGTCTGTTAAAACTCATTTTGAAATGCATCACAAAATATAGATACGCCCGAGACTTATGTTTGAATAATGTCAAGCCCTATGATACAATTCTTTGTGCCATAAAAGTGACAAGCATAATTGGGTTTCAGGCTATAGGTTCAAAAGTTGAATCATGCACGGTACAAGAAAAGATACCATTACATTTGACCCACTTGCAAGTACAAACTGCTCCTAAGTGTCACAGCAAACCGAGTCATACCTCTTGAAGACCATAGTTTTTCCTCTGGAGGCGACCCCCAAGAGCTTCTGATCCTTGAAGATGAACAATGAGACGGCAAATGCGACGATGCCAAATAAGGCTGAGCTGACGATGCCTTATGTTTCAAATAAAAACTCTCCGAAATTGGGGAGGATGCATTTAAAACCATGTTCAGCCACTTGTGTGGCCTACACGAGGGCATAATAATTAATATGGATAGACATGGTTCAAGCAAGATAAGGTGAAGAAACCAAACAATTGCCAGAATGAGAACACAAGTAGTAAAAGTGGAACTCAATATCTTAAAGCAAAGGTACGAAATGTATAGTTTTACATTTGTCACAACTTGCAAGTTCGAAAAACTCGACTCTGATTACAAGGGGGAAAAGGTTTTTAACACCGAAACCAACCATGCCAAACCAAATGTAGGACTTTGAATACATAGCTGATATACCATACCACATAGGCAAACCTAAATAAGTAAATGATGTCGTCTATGCTCTCATCATGCATTAAAAGTCAGAAGAGAATGATTAAAATGGGCATGCGAGTGTTGGATAACAATAACATATAGGTGAAGTACAAATTACCCAACTTAGAAATGAACGGAGCCGACACAGGCCAATGTACGCGGAAGAGTTTGATACTAAAAGCAATATTAACATAGGCTTGAGACCCATTTAGTAATGTTTCTGGTTCCAAATGACCGTTTGTATACCTTTCTATTCCAATTTTTCTTATCAATGCCATTTTCACCAGCAGAAAATAAAAGAATCATTAGATAAACAATTGCTTTCAGAAGTTCTAAATTAAGGCAGTGAAATCTAGTTGCCACCTAAACATGCGAATCACTAGGCTTTAAGCCCTTTTAAATGGTTCTTTTCATCTTTACAATTTGCAAGACACTCTCTATTCAAAGATTAGATTAATGTCTAATAAATGCACATAAATCTATATGTTGTAAACTCCTCAATCCCATATTTCGTATCACTATTCAGCGTAAATTGGCAAAATTTTCAATTTCATTAACTCCTGAATCGCACCGACAGAAACACAATAACCTTAGGGCTCATTGGGTAATTTGAAACCACTTTGGCATATTAAAAGAGATCATTTTTAAGCACTCAGAGAAGGTTAGGATTTAGCATACACTGTCACAAACACTCACATTAAACAGAGTGGACTATTGTTCGCAAAATCAGTTCAAATTTTCATAAATTCCACCATACCCATCTCCTAAAATGAAATTTTTCAAAGAGAAATCGTTTCAAAACAGAAAAAAATTACAACTTCATGAAACACACAGTAAACAGAGTGGACTATGGTTCCAACGGACAAAATTGCAAATTCAGCAAAACATTTCACAAAATTCACCATACTCATCTCCTAAAATGGAACTTTTCTAAGAGAGATTTCAAAACACACACATACAAGAAAAAAAAAACATGACTTGATGAAACACACAATAAACAAAGTGGTCTATGGTTCCAATGAACAAAATGTGCAAAATCAAAATTCAAAATCTCATATAATTCACATTACACATCTCCCAAAATGCAATTTTTCTAAGATAAAATTCTCCAAAACACACAAAAAAGATAACTTGAAGAAACACACAGTACACATAATAGACTATGGTTCCAATGCACAAAATATGCAAAATTAGTTCAAAATTTCATATAATTCACTGTACTCATCTCCCAAACTGCAATGTTTCGAAGATAAAACACTCTAATAGACACAAAAAAACCACACTTCATGAAACACACAGCAAACAAAGTAGACTATGGCTCCGATGCACAAAATTGCAAAATCAATTCAAATTTTCATATAATTCCGTGCAGCCATCTCACAAAAGTACAAATTTTCTAAGGAAAATCGCTCCAAAACACACAAAAAATTGGAATTCTTTAAGAGATAGTTTAAAAAAATAAATAAAAATTCATGAAACACACAGTAAACAAGAATGGACTATGGTTCCAATGGACAAAATTGCAAAATCAGTTCAAAATTTTATATAATTCACCGTGCCCATCTCCGAAAATGGAATTTTTCTAAGAGTAATTGTAACAAAACACACACACAAAAAAAAGATAACTTGATGAAACACGCAGAAAACAAAGTGAACTATGGTTCCAATGCACAAAGTTACAACATCAGTTCAAAATTTCATGTAATTCAGTGTACCCATCTCCCAAAATGCAATTTTTCTAAGATAAAATTCTCCAAAACACACAAAAAAGATAACTTGAAGAAACACACAGTACACATAATAGACTATGGTTCCAATGCACAAAATATGCAAAATTAGTTCAAAATTTCATATAATTCACTGTACTCATCTCCCAAACTGCAATGTTTCGAAGATAAAACACTCTAATAGACACAAAAAAACCACACTTCATGAAACACACAGCAAACAAAGTAGACTATGGCTCCGATGCACAAAATTGCAAAATCAATTCAAATTTTCATATAATTCCGTGCAGCCATCTCACAAAAGTACAAATTTTCTAAGGAAAATCGCTCCAAAACACACAAAAAATTGGAATTCTTTAAGAGATAGTTTAAAAAAATAAATAAAAATTCATGAAACACACAGTAAACAAGAATGGACTATGGTTCCAATGGACAAAATTGCAAAATCAGTTCAAAATTTTATATAATTCACCGTGCCCATCTCCGAAAATGGAATTTTTCTAAGAGTAATTGTAACAAAACACACACACAAAAAAAAGATAACTTGATGAAACACGCAGAAAACAAAGTGAACTATGGTTCCAATGCACAAAGTTACAACATCAGTTCAAAATTTCATGTAATTCAGTGTACCCATCTCCCAAAATGCAATTTTTCTAAGAGAAACACATGGTAAACAGAATGGTTTATGCAAAGTCAGTTTAAAATTTCAAATAATTCACGGTATCCATCACCAAAAATGCAAAATTTCTAAGAGAATTGGTTTCAAAACACACACACCCACACA
>MKEJ01064767.1:0-10369 GCA_001753735.1 Embelia ribes
AAAAAAAAAAAAAAAAAAACCATGGAGGAAATTCCAATTAAATTAAACCTTTACGCTTGCGATGCTTTAAAATTTAAAGCAAAATATTGCTATTAAATGGCAATGCTAAAGATTCGTCATTTGGATCATTTGTAACATTTGGAGTGAGTATTACATTTACATACTTCTGTATAGCAGAATAATGTAAAAGTGACAGATTCTATAATTATTGTTCCTCCCAAACAAGCTAAATGATTGATGAATCAATTTTAACGCGATATGCAAAAAGGTTACACCACAAAAGTCACATCATGTATGTGTAGCATTTTACTTTTCCAAAATATGAAGCATCATCAACAAAAGAAATGGAAACTATGCCTAGGATTCCTTTCAGTATAGAATATAGAATAAGATATATTACTGTAACTAGAGCTATTATTCTTTCCAGTGACAACAATATACACATGAAAATAAAGTGTGACAAGATAATATCATCACTGGAAACATAATTTTTATGGGCTACAATTCTATGTTACTTGTGTATGTAAACTCATTTGATTAAAAAAGTAACTTGTAAAGCTTATGGGAGATGTAAACTCATTTGATTAAAAAAGTAACTTGTAAAGCTTATGGGAGATTATCTTTTTACCGGTATGATCTCTTGTAGGGACAGCGGATGACATTAAAATGGCTAGGCATTCACATTGTCTTTGAAGAGTCGCTACCCATCTTTGAGCACCGAACCCCATGCCAGCTCCAATCAAAGGCCGATACAGCTGATGGATAACATTTTCATCGTATTCTGCATGTTCCACCCACGTCACCTACAAAATTGCATTTACTTCTAAGTTTATACCGAATATTAAACTCTATGGTCAATCCATGAAAAGGAAAAACAACTTTCCACTTTTCATCTTTCCCAATGTTTACTGGCTAGTATGCTTGAAAATCCATGTGACCAAAATTTGATTTTTGTTGGACACAAGTCCCGCACCAAACTTAAAAGACTATCAACACACAAAAATTGTGATGGATGTTTAATTACGATACTTGGAATTAATATTGCACACAGGAAGAACCAGGACTTTAACAAACTGGTATAAAGAAGCATCAACCACCACTAAATGGTTTATTTCAAAATCAAATAATTTCCTCTTAATGCCACAAGAGTAATCCGGATAATTTGATATCAAACAGTCTATTAAATTAATAAAATGTACAAATTGCCAAAAGTATACCCATGCTAATATATTACTCTACAATTTTAAGTGACTTCACACAAAGCCAAATGAATACTGACATCACAAAACTAAGGCATGTGTATGGTTTCATAAAAATACTAAGTCATTAGAATGCATGGTCAAAACACCACATTATAAAAAATAAAATTCCCGGTCAAACTTGCTTTCAAGAAATAGAGGACAATGCAAGTCAACTTAAATTTCTATTCGACAATACAAGATATTAAATTTGAAAAGCAGAATTATTTTCAATACCAAACATATCTAAGAGAAGATTCGAGATTGGTTATATGTGAAATTTCAGCATAAAATATAACATCCTTTGTAATTATATAATTTAACTAAGATGAAGTTGAGCAAGATTTGAAGGAACGAGGTGGCCCATAGAGAGATGTGTAAGGGTAGCTTAGGTACTCCCACATGACAACAAAATAGCTAGTCTATTGGGGTTTGACTATGAGGTCATAAAACTGATTTAAAAAATAAAAACCCAGTTTTTAGAAACAAAACATTGTAGTGCTGGAAGCATGGAATCACGCAATCCACAATTATATATTGAAATGCAGTCCTGGGGATAACCAAGAAAGCATCAAAGATTGGAATAGAAACATCAAATGCATAGTTTACTTGACCCAATGTTTGAAGATTACAATGCAATGCTCTTTTCCCTAATGATAAGAAATTAATTTGTCTCAAGATGCAGAATACAAGTTATAGAGACTTCAGTGAATATTATAATCTGGTAAACCTCAATTCGGTGGCGTACTGATTTAATCTTAATTAAAAAAGAAAATCCGAATTTACGCAAAACCCGTTATTTAAATTTGATGATTAAATATAATTCCCCATCGCTACCAGCATCTACTTCAATTATTTCATAATGCACATAAAATTAAGATCCCAGCAAGAAAATCTTAGCACCTCCTTTAAGTAAAGGATAAATCTCACACATATTGATATAAATTTATACTATATTGACCTGTTGAGAAAATAGGCCTTTGCCTTTTTGGACATGTTTCTTTCCCATTAAATATTCACAACTAACTTCCAATACTAGTTCAACAAACTCATTAAACACAAGAGGTTATGCAAGTAAACCTACTCACAAGAGCTCAATAAATGAGCACAAACAAGTAATTCATTTAACTTTGTTATAGTTAATCACATTACCTTTGAGTAGCCATTAGGCATATCTTGCACCACACAGCCGGAAGGCAACCTTCGGCAGTTAACAAATGTCGGTGTAACCGAAGCTTCACGTATGCTATCGATTGACACGTCGACCACGGCCCATACTCCCTCGGCGTGTTGCTTACAGAAACGAAGAAAATTGACCTCGCGAACGGGGACTAAGGGTGATAAAACTTGAAGCTCGGCATGCATCTAGAACCAATAAATGACAAAAAAATAATAAAAAAATAAAAAGAAAATCTTTTATGATCATGAATCAATGGTCCATTTGATTATAATGCTGATAACAGTCCCAAAACCAAAAGAAAACAGTGTTGAAAACATTTCTTAAATCAAAGAACGCATATAGGAAAATCAAAGTGCAAAACAAATAGGAAAATTCTCGTGGATTTGAATATAGAAAGTAATAATGTCGAGGCAGTGTTCCGTGATGCTAAACTGTCACTTTTCATAAACCTAAAAGGTTGTTCATTAGTTTCAAAACAATTCCATGAAAATATGGAAATAGCACCATTCGGCTTCGCAATCAGTAAAATCAAAAACAAAATTCAACAACGGCCTAGGGTAGATTGAATTGCTTAATTTTTCCAGCTATTAAATTTGGGATCACTATTAAGGAATGAAGGCACGATACCAGCTGAAGTGCACCATTTCTTGTTCCTCCCATGCCACTAGAAATCACATCAGCGGTGGTTGTCCTAGCAATCATACAAGGAAAAATTTCCGCCCATCGATTCTGGCAAATCACAAATCCAAAAATCAACAAAAAGAATAATATAAACGTAGACTAAATAATTTAATAATACAATTAAAACAAACAATACTCAATCAAAGTTCTCACCGAGTCCATTAGTGTCTCCACGAGAGCCAAGCTGTTGATAATCACCATACCCGTCTCTCTCGAAGCCTCGCTTGCAAAGCCATTAGGTCTCAACCCAATACAAGGATTAAAAGCCCTCATATACTCTTCATGGTTAAGTACATCTCGTCCCCCTTCAAAGCTCTTAAACCACAACGGTTCATCTGTCTGAACCATCTTCACCAACTCATCCATTGCAGCCAAAGCAAGCTCTAAATACATTGACCTTTCTAGAGATCTCTCGATCCCGCCACTAGTCACCACCCTATTAGGTGGCGGCACCACCGATAAGGTACTAGAAACCCCAACACCAAAATCACCCAATGAGGTGGATACACTACTTAGCCCGCCAAAGCCATTGTTCCCAACACCTAGCTCTAAACTGGAATTGGGCATCACCGTTGGGATTGGGCCACCAACCGACGAAATGGGCCGGCCCAAAAATTTCCCGGCTAGGGCACAAACGCGATCCAACTCATCCTTCAAGCGAGCATTCTCGATCCTAAGGTGTTGCTCCTCTAGTGACACATCACCTATTATCGCAGGCCCACCGCAATTCGTGCACATTGGGTTCCTCATTGCCTCCCTAATCGACATGTTCTCCGCCCGTAGCTTATCATTCTCTTGCCTAAGAATCGAATTCTCATGCCTTTCGAGCTGTGTCTGATAATACAATCAACAAAACATCAAAACAAAAAGAAGCCCTAATTAAATCAATATAATTTACTAGATGAGCAAATCCAATAACTTTTTTTCAAATATGGTACCAAACTTCATTACCTTCATCTGGGTCCGGCGGTTTTGGAACCAAAATTTAACCTGCCTAATTTCCAAAGAAAGCCTCTTACTGAGCTCTAGTCTTTGTTTCTCATCTGGATGAGGGCACTCCTTAAACAAACTAAACAAAAAATGAAACTAAGAAGAAGCCTTCATCATTGTACCATTATTTTATAAAATGAAGTTAATAAATGTTGGTTCTTACGCTTCAAGTTCTTGGATTTGCTGAGGTGTGTGGCGGTGGTACCGCTTCTTCCTGGGAGGCTTGTCATCCCCATCGTTATCCTCACCAGATCCACCATCCATGTTGTCGCTACCGGATCTGCTCTCATGGTCGTCTTCTCGGCTCCTCCTCAAACCATTAATGCTATTAGTATTATTCACATCGTAATTTTCGCTAATCCTCGCCCCATTCCCTCGCCCCTCCATCCCCGTTTGCTGAAATCACAACAAAAAACTCATATTAGATCAACCAAACATAACATGTAATCAGAGATATTATTCTTAGTAGAGTGATTAGTTTACAAATCTGGAAAGACAGTCAAAGATCCTACTAAAATCCTAACAATTTTGTGATTGTTTAGGTACAAATTTCAAACAAATAACCAAACCCTTTTTAGATTCCGTTAAAAATCTGAAATAATACCGCTGAAAACTTCCAACTATTTAAGACTCAAACAGTAACAAAAGAGTTTAGCTTTCTAGCTAAACATTAATCAAATAAGGGCTTGTTTGACTATATTAGCCTACTCAGCCTTTAACAGTACTTTTTTGTTCTTTAGGCAAAAAAAAAATTGGAAGTTTTCAGCTAAATACATCTGACTTTTACTTAGTTCACAGACAGATAGATAGATAGATAGATAGATAAAAAAACTAATCTTTTTTTGCAACCAAACAAGCCCTTAGATAAACTTAAATTGAGAGAGGAGGAGGAGGAAGGGGGGGTGTTTATACAAGAGCTAGAGAGAGGCCGGGGGAGCTGAACATGGATTTGGACAACGGCGGAGAGAGAAGCCCGGCGGGCATGATGGCGGTGTTCGACCCGCCGTAAGGCATATCGGCGACAATCCTCGCACCGCCACCACCGCCGCTATTGCTGCTATCTAAAAACCCCCCAAAACTCATGAAAATGTCTTGCTGTGATACTCTCTCACTACCCAGAATCATAAAATTTCTTCTCTCTCGGGAATTTATACAAACACTTGCTATACAACAACAACAACAACAAAATGAGGGCTAAATTGGGAGATAAAAGAGAGGAAGGGGAGACAAAAGGGGCAAATTTCCCAAATGTCTCCCGCTTCCCCTCTCTCTCTCTCTCTCTCTCTTTCTGCTGAAATGAAATCTCCCCAAGCCACCCGATTATTTTTGCTGTTGGAATGGAAGCCCAAATTGACAACATTGTAATATATCCTAATCCTAATTATTTAACTTAGAAAGGGGGAAAATCTCAATTCAATTCAATACAATACATTGTCACAAAAAGATTTATGTAAATAATTTTGTTTACAATAATCTATTATTATTTCATAATTTTTTTATTATCTTTTTAGTTTATGAAGAAATCAAGAAAATGACGAGACAATATTTTAACTCCCAAATGACACTCATTTGATACCGAGATAAGATATATTCGGTCAAAACAACGCAAGTTGTTGAGCCCAAGTGTATGTCGACTTTTAAGGAGAATAATAAAAAATAAAAATGAATTTAAGAATACAACCAAACGAAGTAGTTACATAACTTTGTGAATGATAATAATAATATCAGAGTTGGGGTTGTTATTAATAACAGTTTATGATGGGCCTAGCAACTTCTTAAGAATTAGTGATAATGGCACTTTACATATGTGAGTGTTGGCCCTTGCTATTACTCAGGTCCATTAAGACCTTTTCTTTTTTTGGGTGTAGTTGCCTCAGTGGGGAGAGAGAGAGAGAGAGAGAATGGAGGAGGAGCATGATGAGTCGTCGTCCAGCAAGAGGTGCAAGTTTTGGCTGCCGAAGAAGAAGCATTGCTGACGTGGACCTCAACAAGTGCGAACCTTGGGAGCTGCCTCGTATATTCTCTCTCTCTCTCTCTCTCTCTTATATATATGTGTGTGTATCTATATATATCTCTTTGTGTGTGTATTTGTCTCACATGGTTATGAGGAGGTTTGATTGCTTAATTATTATTGTATTGTGATGTGATGCTAGTATGTGATTTGATATAGGTATTGCGGGAACCACAGTGAGAGCAGCCGCAGCCAGTGGATACAATGTCCTATCGACCCTTCTCAGTCAGTAGCCCCAAATACTTTTCTTAACTTTTTACACACCCCTCTTTCCAAATGGAGATTTTCTCCCCCTTTCTATAATGAGAAATCTATCTCTGCAGAATTGCTTTGCTTCTGTAATTTTTCTCATTCCTCTATTACATTGTATTTGTTCCCACCAATACTATAACACTGCTTTTCGGGTTAGGGAAATTCATAATTCTATGTTTTATTACATTACATATGATAATTGCATAAATTTATGAAATTACATCGGAAGTCTTGTGCCTACAGTTTCTAAATTATTCATTTTTGTTTGAGAAAGCCTGCTTTAAAAATTATATATAGGAAGACTGGTGTGAATCCTCTGATTGCTCTAATCCTATTCGCATTTACGAGTTTTTTTTCCCCTCCCCACCATTAACAACATTTTTTAATTTTGAATTCTTTTTTTTTTTTCTTGGGTGACATAGTACTGTTCTTGTGGAGAATTTGGAAGGGCATAAGAAAAGATGCCCATTACTCAAACAAGCCAAGTCCCTGGCACTTCAACCCTTTTACCAAAAGGGCATTAATACTGGCTCTGATGATGAATTAGATGACGATGAACAGGTTCAACAAGAGAATGGATTTAAACTCCCACCCCCTTCAGTGGGGGTGGGGTTTAGCAGCTCTACTATTAATTCGGAAATGAAGAGGAGGGCAGTATTTAGCATGAATGCAAGTCAGTTTTACCAATTACTGGCCAAGATTCAGTCACTTCATGCATCTATCTGCGGGGATATTCACGACTCCTACAAGATACCTGCAGCTTGTGCTATTTGGATCAATCGACAAGTCAACCGGTAATGCAACAAAATCTCATCGGTTCCCCACCCTACCAAATAAGAAAGGTGTAGTCGAAAATTATATCAACTACTTTTGTCCTTGGTATTTTTGTGAAGAAAATTGTTTGAAAATTTTCAGGAAAATACCATTTCAGGAGAAACATGTTCAGCAACAGGCTTCTATTCTTGGGAACTTGGAGGAGTTTGGGGTTATAAACGACATATCAAGTGAATGTCATAGGCAGCCATCTAATAGTAGTATCCCTGAGGCGGTGGTTGAGTTTGGAGCCGGACGGGGTTACCTCACTCAAGTGCTCGCAGACTGCTACGGTTTCA
Source organism: Embelia ribes (assembly GCA_001753735.1). Classification (NCBI taxonomy): domain Eukaryota; kingdom Viridiplantae; phylum Streptophyta; class Magnoliopsida; order Ericales; family Primulaceae; genus Embelia; species Embelia ribes. Next base: position 7,465 of record MKEJ01064767.1, read on the forward strand.
ACAAAGTCTTCTTGGTCGAGAGAAAGTCGTACAAGCTTAAGGTAAGTTAGTTGTTCATTTTCCCAAACTCTTTCAGTGTCTGTTATATATTTTTAGCTTGTTGAAAACATAGGGCATGGTATCAAAGAGCCCTTTTTGGTGGGACAATTAAGCCTTGTGAATATTTCTTTCAACTTAAATTGTTGAAGGTCTTATGATATGTTATATCACTGGCTTTGATTCTTGGTCTAGGCTGATCGAAGTTTGCGCCAGAAGGAGAGCTTGACCTTAGAACGTTTGAGAATTGACAGTAAGACTTTCTAGAATCCTGCTCTTTAATCCATAGTGTATGTTTTTTTATTTTATTTTTCCAATTCTAACTTTTCTGTCTGAATTAATGTTGATGGTCTTTGATCGTATGCCCGGTATAAAGCGGGGTTGTTCAAGCTTTTTGCTCTGTCTTTACTAAATAGATAATGATCGCAGAGTAGTGTATCCTGATTTATTTTTATTTTTTTTCTTTTATACGGTTCTACCTAATCCTTCCTCATTTTCCAATCTCATGAGTTTTTGAGGAAAAGTGTGGTTATGCCTTGGGTGAAAATAGAGCACGTGAGTGGTTTTTAAGTATGGGAATGAAGTGTTCGTGGAGAAAATGTTCGTTTTTCACCTAGGATGTGTTTTACTAAATCATAGAATAGGCCATACTTCTTTCGAAATCTTTCTTCTGCACTGATACTACATGGGAAGAGTTGAATTCCAGGGCTTGGGTCGATTCATCATGCCCACCTGCACTATTATGCTTCTTTCATTTGCAATTTTAAATAGAATTTTGTATTTCAAATGGCGATATCTTGAATGAAGTATTGTTACAATGTGTCTGACAAATGGACAGATCAACTTTTGCAGTTGAGGATCTAAATTTGAATGCTGTTGAGTCTTTGCAAGGGATTCCTTATTTGGCAATTGGTAAACATCTATGTGGTCCTGCGACTGGTAAGAGTTAGTTTCATCGTACGAACTTGCCCTTGAGAGGCTAAGCGATTATTTGTTAGCTTGTTATATGGGTATATGTTTTAGCATCATATGGACTATTATGATTGAAACATGTTGTGATTTCACTGCAGATATGACTCTAAGATGTTGCCTTGTGGAAAAATGTAATCAAGGTAGTAGTTGTAGTTCTCAACGGCACAGGGTTGGTAGTGACATGAGAGGCCTAGCTATAGCAACTTGCTGTCATCATCTTTGCCAGTGGAAGCATTACATAAGTAATCTCTTCATCAAATGTCCTTTGTGTTGGTTGCAGAATATCCTTTTTTGTAATTTAATCTTGTTATGTTGGGAGTGAAAGAAAGTCATATTCACGAACTGCTTTTGATACTGTTATGTTTATAATTGCTGTGCTGCAGATAAGTGTTATTTAACTAGTCTGGGAATAAGCAAGGAAGAATTCCATGCAATGACATGGTTTACCAGCTGGGCAGTTGATGCGGACCATAGCTCAGATCTTTCTGATACTGCTGCTTCTGTCAGTCTCGCTTCTGATGTACTACCTATACTGTAAGCAAGGGGAGACAGTTGATATCCAAAGAATCTCGCCATTGTCCATATCTTTTTCCTGAGATCTTTTCTGAAGTTCCGTTTTAAAACCGTAACATATGTTCTTCTCTTATTATCTTTTGAACTGCCTGCTTCCTGCAAGTGTTTCCAGTGTGTTGTTTTCCTCAAACTCTTGCGATCTTTTTAATATTTATTATGTTGTTGTTTTATACAGCAGAGAGAAGCAGGATATATGTGAAAAAGTAGAGGTTGAAGAGGTGATAAAGGAATTAAAGGCGGTGGAGAGGGCTGCAATTGGCTTCATGTGCAAAGATCTAATCGATATGGGGAGGTTGATGTGGCTCAAACAACACCAACATGGGCTACAACTACAAGCGCAGCTTGTCAAGTATGTTCCCACTAACATATCTCCTGAAAACCACTTGCTCATTGCCAAGCTATCTTCTCAAACCCAGGTTGCTATCTGAGATATTTTGCAGATTTATTCATCTGTAAACAAAAGGGGTGTGGACAAATATTGTGTCACCAGTTTTGCTCAATTGTAAGTTCTTTTTTGCCTGCAAAAAGTAGACAAAATGTTCTGTGAACCGGTTTTTCCCTTCATTTTATTGGTAAAATAGTTTGTATTTGATATAATATAATTTCCATTCTCCTTATGATTGGTCTTTAATTTTTCCTTCTTATCAAATATATATATATATGTGTGTGTGTGTGTGTGTGTGTGTGTGTGTGTACATAGCTGTAAATCAAGGAAAGTTCAAGCTTTGCAATCCCTCACGTCATATATATTAGATCTTGGCCTACAAGCAATAAATCTTTGACTAAACCCTCGGTGGCTACTGCTATTTTCGATATTTGGCTGAACTTCAGGAAGAGTGAAAAGTGTAGAAAAGTGCATTAGTTTCAAGATATGCTTTCCCGAAAAGAATAACTTTATATGGATACTTGTTCACACTTGGAAAGACTTGATGGTCCTCATTGTAACCATGCATGTACAACATATAAAGTGAAATTTGATGTTAGAACCATATATGACTTGCACCACCGGTAGTGGTAAACAAATGTACTCAATCATTCATAGTAATGGTGAATAGATTGAATCTAACTAATTGCATATGGTCATACATAAAGGATTGTTTAATTGGTTAGTATTTGTATTGAAAGGGAAGTTATGCGAGGAATTTAATGGAATTACAAGAGCATAGTTGGGGGAAACAGATAAGACCCAATGCGTAATGGTACTAGTGTGAAAGGGATAAGTAGATAGAAATAGACAGTGACAGAAAGAGAGATATGTCCAATGACAGGTGAGACCATAAGAGTCAATAACATGGACTAGTATAAATATAAATAAATTTATAAA
>MKEJ01064776.1:1043-24390 GCA_001753735.1 Embelia ribes
AGCTTTTCCATGCTGATATAAAGCAAATTAGATCAATAATTCGATATCAGATTTTTGTCTCAGTGAATAACGATTTGGCGATAATAATATGCAATTGAAAAGTAATTTTAAACAAACATAGAATTATTTTCAAATACGTGTAAATACAGAAAATGGTAAGCATATTAAAAAATACAAATTATATCTTGAAATTCAACCTTAGCTATCAAATTCGACAAAGCCGGATCTTCTTATTCTAGTTTCCAATAACTACTGAAAAAACAACAATTACAAACAACTACAAAACACATTACAAATATCTTGTACAGCCAAGAGTTACGATATTCTTCTTTTTCAACCCTTTTGCTGCTCATTTCTCTCCTTTGAAATGAAAATTTGTAATCTCGAAACGATATCAGAATACATATTAAGCCCTCCATATGGACAAAATGGAAAACACCGTCCAGAAATCTTGATCAATTATACAGCTTTCACCCATAACAAATTCTAGGCTCTGTCGTTGGTTTCTTTCTGCAAATCCAAAGCTCGAATATGGGGGTTTACCATCTTATTTGGTCTTTCTTCGGTTGGTTTATGTGCTTCAGGTGCTGCCTGCATTTGTCCTTGGGTGGGTCTCCGCTTTGTGTCCCATAGCTTTCCAGTCTTTCCTATAGCCAAAATCAGCTCGAGCTGCTTCTGCTGTTGCTCCTGCAAAATAGATATGATGAGTAAATGAGAAATCAAATTCAATAGTAGCATAGTGGCTTGTTTCTATAATTTGTTACCAGCGCAGCTTTTGACACCTAAAATGGATACCAACACTGTCGGGGGCTGTTCTGCTGGGATGATCTTTAATACGCTGGTACAATATTACAAAAATCTGCAATCTCTGGATAGATTATTTAGGATGAAAGTTGTTCCTATGGATAATTACAAACGTGCTAGGATTCTTCGTGGGAAAATACGACGGAAAGGAAAATATTGTTCTTGGATCTATGATTTTTTGTGGAGAGATTTTCCTTTCCGTGACATTTTCCCACGAGGAATTCTTACACCAAACAGAGCCTTAATATGAACTTTAGGAAATTAGGATTGTGTATGACATAAATATGTGGAACTCAATCATAAGCAGCGGGTTATTAACTAAAAATTGTGAAGGTGGGAAGTCACTCGTAACAGGTTCTACATTAATATACGGCAAAGCCAGTATCTATTAATTAAATGATGAAATACAGTTTACGATTTAGGTAAATGGTGCTGAATTCTAAACCTGTATAAAGTACTTAACAGAACTCACATAAGTTTCAAACTTGCACCATATTTAAAGACAGTGCTGACACAGCGAAATTTACCAACATTCCCCGATGAAAAACGCGGTAAATCTGCTCTACAAAGATAAAGAGTGTGCATATTATCATGTACCAAATACCTGCATTGCGAGAAGAACTTTTTGAATCTCAGAGAGCTCCTTTTCCAGAATGTCACCTTGAGCAGCCAATGCACGAGTGGCCTCTGAATTCTTTTGAGCTAAAGCTGCAGCCTTTAAGAAACAGGAAAATTAAAAGTTGAAAAGCAAGAAAACCTTAAAATGAGTTAAACTACCCCACAGACACAAAGTGGAATAGATACTAGTTGTCTTATGTCCTCAGCAGATGGGTGCTGCTTGTGCACCCTGAAACTGTCCCTCAAAATTTCATTTCTAGGTTGTACAGATTCAGGCTTCTGGAAGTTTGAAAAGATGATATCACAGAACAAATAGATATTTTTCTTTTCAATTTCGGTGCCTATTTATCAGTATCTTTGATGGCTGGACAGGGCCCCAGCAGTAATTATGCAACCTTGCAGCAGATTCCTAATGTTGAAAAAACTCGAAAAAAAAAAAAGAAAAGAAAGGCCAATAGATGTCCTGAACCAGTAGCATTTTCCTCCAACACCAAGTTGGATCAATCAAAGACATTATGTTCTAAGGCTTCAAAAAAGAACGGTTCCAAGCAAGCACCTCTAAACTTGGTTGTGGAGAAACCCAACATAGAGCTTATGGACCAGATTCTTCAATTCCAATGAAAATTACTAATATCAACCTCATGATAATTTGAGAAACAATCAAATTTACCAATCCAATCCAGTACAATGGGCTGATGAACAACACTATATTTTCAATTCCGAAGAAAATTACAAATATCAACCCAATTACATTTGGTTACCAACCAAATCAACCTTTCAGTTAAAGTACACTGAGCTGATGAACCACATTACTTGTTACCAATCCTATTTTTTCAATTTTAAAGAAAATTACCAACATCAACACAATCATATTTTGGTCAACAACCAAACCAACCTATCCAGTCCAGAATAGTGAGTAACGAACCACATTACTTGTTACCGACCGATTTCCTCACTTCTAAAAGCACTAACATCGATCCACTGCAAATTTGGAATACACCCGAATCAACCTATCCAGTCGAATAATCTGAGCTGAAGAACAAAATATCATCATTATTATTATTCTGATTTTTACTACGCAGTGAGCTGCAGCATCAGCCAATACATGTATGAGTCCGTTGCAAACAAGCATGTCTAGTAAGAGAGAATCTCTCTCTTTTCAAAAGCCTCCGCTGTTCCTTTCTATTTCCATGCCAGTGTATACAAATGTCGCACATCCAATTATATACGCAAATCTTCTCCATCGGAAACACGAAGGATACAGAAACAACAACAATTTGGCATTTACTTAGAAGTTGTAACCAAATAATTACATTAAAGTCAAATCCTAATTGTGTACAATATCAATGCTTCAAATTGCAACCACATTACAATGGAACTTCTAATTTCAAAATTTAAAATTTCCCCACACAACGGGTGGGAAAGAATTTAATGGTCCTCTTAACACATCATAGAAAATAATTCATGCAAACTTAAATAGCAAGAGTACAAAAAATCTCAGTCGTCAAAATTGAGAAATAACATAGAATTACCTCAGCAATAGGATCTTTCAATGACTTCCTAGTAACCCGAAACCGAACGCCCAACTTCTCGAGCTGCCTCGACAAAACCCTAACAATGGTGACTGAGCTCCGGATATCCTCCTCCAACTTCTCAATCCTCTCCACCAAGTTAACTCTCTCGCTCCCCCTCCTCGCAAAACCACACACCCTCCTCCACTGCCGCTCCCTAATCACCGCCCCAATCGCCACCGTACCCACCAAAAACCCCAACTGCCAAGCGAAAACCCTATTCCCAAACTGCGCAAAAACCCACTTATTAAATGTCAACCCAATCGAAAATGCAGCCGCAGAAGCGATACAAATAAACTCAAGAACCGGCAAAAGATTATCCAAATTCACACTATTTTCACCATTTTCTGAGATTAAATCTCCTTCATTTTCGAAAACTCTAACTGGGCAGAGACGGGGATGTAAAGATTTGTAACAAATTTTCGAAAAAGTGAGAAATTGGGGGCTAAAAATGGAGTCTTTACGGGATATACTTAAAGAGGGGTTGTGAGTTTTGAGATAATTAACAGAGAAGCGAGGGTATGGATTTGAGAGCAGATTTTGAGCTGTGAGTGACATTTTTGAGGTGGGTTTAAAGATTTGGGAGATGGGTTTAATATGAATTGGTTTGGTAGTTAATGGTTTGATTGATTGGGTAAAGATGGGTGCATGGCGTCAGCGAGCGAGAGCGAGCGAGAGAGAGAGACTGGCGGACGATGACAAATCCGTGCACGTTAGATGATAATGCTTCATAATTCTAGGATGCGCCGTTGTAAGAATATACTCCATTTCGTTTTTAATATATGACTTAAATTAAATGCACAAGGTTTAATCTCATTTACTGATTTTAAAAATAAAAAATCCTATGCGAAGGATACCCCCTTAATCCATATTCTCATTTTGTATTTTGGATTGTCGCAAATATAGATTAATTTCATTGATAAAAAAAAAATAAAAATCAGAAGGCTTTAATGATGTCTCCTCATATTTTAGATCATTGCCCTCTCTCTTTTTCATTTAATTTCTACATTTCAATTTTTATAAATATATTTTTCAACAAAAAATTCATATTTTAAAAAGTACTCATGTAATTTTTTTTTATAAAGTTTGTTAAAATTTACTAAATAATTATATAATATAATAAAATACAAAAAATATATTTTTTCAAATCTTAACTATGATTTCATTATTTTTTTGGAAGTTTTTCATAAAAAAAAATTGTGAATAGTGGATTTTACCATTGATAAATCTATTTCTGGGAATTTTTTTAGAAATTGAGAAATACTGATGTGGAGCATCTTTTGATTTCTCATTGAGAAATCAATTAAGAGAAAATTTTCAAATAGAAAGGGTGCTGTGAATGTTCTTTTAAGCTGCAAATTTTTAGTTTTTTTTTGCTTAAAAGATGGAATGGAGTGGGCTATTCAGCTTTTGCTCATGGATATAACTTTTTCTTAGTAAGAAAAGCTGCAACCGAACAAACCTTTAAATATAATATCAACTTTGGTTCATAGTTTACAGCTACACTTATCTGAGTTCAGCTGAATTTGAGAAAAATCTGCGTTTTTTTTTTTTTTNNTTTTTTAATAATTTTTGTTTTTTTTTTTTTTTGGTATAAAATGAATCTGATAAATGAATCAGTTATAAATGCATAAGGCAATAAACCCTAATTTGAAGAGAAGCTAATTTATTTTAATTCATCTACATATACCGTGATTTATGTCTTTTGTTTTGGTAATTAAACTGAAATTTAAAGCGACTCACTCAAACTGAGCGAAGGAACCAGGGTATGGGGAAAGTGATTGCACGCATTTTACCCACATGAGGAGTCTGTGTTTTCGATCGAAAAATGATGCAGGTGCCAACAATTATGTAACGAAATTGTACAAAGACTTATTTGGTTAGATTTTGTGCTTTGGTTCTGTTTGTTAGGAAATAAATTAATGCTATGTGCTTAACCACATAGATGTTATTACAATTTCTTCACACACTATTTTGTATGTATATCATTACTCTTTATTATTTGAGTATTTCCTAGTATTGTGTTATGTGCAGACGGGTTGTTCTTGTTAAGGCTCCGGAAAGAGATGGTGATGTGGCTGTTGATATAACGCCAAAGGAGTTTTCGGTGAGAACTACAGTTCAAGAGTATGGTGGAGGTGCTTTCACCATCAAGGGGGATACTGTGATTTTCTCCAATTATAAAGATCAGAGACTATATAAGCAGTCAATTCAATCTAGAGGTCATTCTATTAGTCCTTGCAAGTTGCAATCAACGCATACAAAATTATCTCTCACTGTTCTCGAATACTATGTTGTATAACATGTATAATGTAGCTAGTTTAGTTTGGTTTTGTTTTCAAAAACTTCGTTTTGGAAGAGAATGGAAGTTCCACAAGAAGACTGATTTCGTGAACAAAAGGGGTTTAATCTTTCGTTGCATTATGACGACATTCTTCCATCTCATTCTTGACGTGGCTAATATCACTTGCTTAACGTTTTTCTAAAACTTGAACTTATCGAGCTGGCAGATTCGTCGCCCTCTCCACTTACTCCGGATTATGGCGGACCATTAGCATGTTATGCAGATGGAGTTTTTGACTCGCACTTTGGTCGTTTTATTACTGTTCGAGAAGGTGATTTTATGGACTTTTCAGTCTCCTTGTGCTTGATTGCATTTGTTCTTTTTCCCTGCATCATAGGTTTATCTGTCTAAGTTTTGATTTGTAGATCGTCGGGAGGACAGTCTTAACTCGACAACAACTATTGTAGCAATTGACCTAAATGGCCAAGTTCAAGGTTAGGATTATGAATTTAAAAGTGCTGCTGTGAATGTGGATAATATCTTTTTGTACTGAAGCTTCTGGGGACTTGTGGCCTCTAAGAACTCAAGTTACTAAGTCACTTTCTTGAAATAAGTCATTCCAATGGTGAATAACGACAGTGTGTTATCCATCACTGTGATGTGATATACAGAACCAAAAGTTTTAGTTGAAGGCAATGACTTCTATGCCTTCCCAAGGTTGGACCAAAAGGGGGAGAAGATTGCATGGATTGAGTGGGGACATCCTAACATGCCATGGGATAAGTCGGAACTTTGGGTTGGCTATTTTGCTGAGAATGGGTGAGTTAGAATTGATCCTTCATGTTCTCCTGTGAAGTTTTGTGTCTAGTGGTTTTTTTGTCACATAGCTCTTTGCGTGTTTTATAATTCCGTTATGCAGAGATATTTTCAAACGTATCTGTGTAGCCGGTGGTGATCCAGAATTTGTGGAGTCTCCAACCGAGCCCAAGTGGTCTGCCAAAGGTATTAATTTGTCTGTATATACGTTTGATTTAGGTAAGGCAAAGCATGTGAACTGAACTACTAAAGATTGTTGCTGCTTTGTGTTCATTGGTTCTTATTTTTTGTTAATTTGACTCGAAAGCTTTTGTGGTTTAAAGTGTTAAACTCTAAACTTTAATATCCTTGTCTAATGTAGCTTTTTGAAGCCCTTGAATGTAGTCTATCTGTCTATGTTACTGAACTTCAGTTTTTCTAAAGTCTAATGGGCATTACAAAATCTTTTTATTGAGCTTCCTATGAATGAAGCTATTTTTTAAATGTTTAATTGGTTCCACTGATTTTGTTATAATTTATGCCGCAGGAGAATTATATTTCATCACAGATAGGAAAAGTGGGTTTTGGAATATCTACAAATGGGTAACTTCATGTTTTTACGTGTTATATATATTATTTCCTTTATATTTCTCTCAAGCCGTGGTTGTGACCTGTATGGTTTTCATGAGTAGATGCATATGAACTCACCGGCTTCCCTATAAGTATGACCTGGTCAAATGTGCATAACTTTTGGACTTTCTACTTATGGGTAATGACGTATGGATAAGTGTAGACAAAGAAGTTAATTGTTTCCTTCCTAGTATGATAGTATTCCTGTTCAGAATTAGCATAGTAATGTTGATGGTAGGAGCATGGCAAGGTTAAGACATCTCATGCAGAGGAGAAGTTCTTAAATTTCTATAGAAACACCTACAACCAGTTTTGTATGTTATCACATGAATAACCAAGTTTATTCACAAATGGCTATTTTCTTTGTGATGAAGTTGTGTGAATTTCATCAGTAATTGTATTAATTAGTGTGAACAGATTGAATCAGATAACAAGGTGTTGCCAGTGTATTCTTTGGATGCTGAGTTTACGAAGCCATTATGGGTTTTTGGCATTAATTCGTATGAATTACTTCAGACTAAGGATCGAAGAAATTTAATTGCTTGCAATTACAGGTGATGTCCTTAATTTTTTGTTTTATTTTGTTGTCTTTTCTTCATTGGGCCTCGATAGTCGTGACTTGACTAATTTGTTGAAGTTGTGGTGTAGGCAGAAAGGAAGGTCATATTTTGCAATTCTGGATGAAGTTCTCAACTCTGTATCCGTACTGGATATTCCTTTCACCGACATAAACAACATTGTAACTTCATTAAACATTCTGCTGTCTGTTTCCCCAATTTGAATATTTTTTTAGTTGGTAGATGATGTTTTTTGTAAAATGAATATACTCATGCAGGTGTCAGGGGAGCACTATCTAATCATTGAAGGGGCATCCGCCGTTCATCCTTTGTCAATAGCTGAGGTGCCTGCTCTCTTGCTCCTAGTTCAAGGATCTGCCAAACTCTGAACAATGTGAAGACTGAGTCCATTTCTGTTTCTCAATGTTCTTTGGCTTATCAGGTGACTTTGGATGATTATAAGACAAAAGTATGCGATTTCCAGATTATTTGGTCGTCTTCACCTGTTAGCTCAAAGTACAGAGAGTACTTTAGCTTGCCAGAATTGATCGAGTTTCCTACTGAAGTACCTGGGCAAAATGCCTACGCTTACTTTTATCCACCAACCAACCCCAATTATCAAGCCAGTCCTGAAGAAAAGCCTCCCCTTTTGTTGAGGAGCCATGGTAATCTTGCTGGGTCCTGTTTTCTAAGTTCAACACTAATCTTTTAAACATTATGTTACAAGTGACTGCATCTATGTGGGCAAAAGTATAATATTGTGAAAGATTGGTAATTTTTAACATGTTGAGAGTTAACTGATCCATGAATATGCTTTCGAGTAGGCGAATACGTGCAGAACCTACATAGAATGTGGAACGCCAATCTCGTCCACTTGAGCTATGTCAATTGAATAGGCTTTCGAGTAGGCAAATACACGCAGAACCTATAAACTGCAAATTTTCATATGCTGGTCTTCTGCACTAAAACATGAGTATGAATAGCTCTTGATATTGTGTCCTTTTAGTTGGTCTTGGCACTCAATGAATGCCAACCATGTGGACTTACTCAATGATGGTCAACCATGCGGATGCATTTTTCATCTAGATGCTTTTCCCCCCAGTAATGCTGTCTTTCTGGTTCAGTTACGTATTTGTTAGAAATGGCAAATAATGCTGCTGCCGTGCTGCAAAAGAGACAATGAAACTGAAATATCTTGCGAACCTTATTGGACAGTCTTTGAATTACGAGGCAGTAGAAAAATTTATTCCTGTCAATTTTGCTATGCACTGTATTTTATTGGCTATAGATAAGTTGTATTGCTTGCTTCTTTTGGTTCCACAGCCGCTATATCCACCATGCATAAAAAACTTGGCCTTTGGGGTTACAATATGGAAATGTATCCTTTACTTGTGGGCGGCAATATGCATCTGGTAGAATTTATTTCTGAACCTATTTCTAACTTTTCTGCAACAAGAATTTATTTTTTAAAATTTTTGGGTAAAGGTGATATTAATTTTCTACGCTAACACCGTGTTTTAAGTATTTAGGTGGAGTACCAGCTGCGGCAATGCAATCCTCCTTGATGACAAATGACAACTACGCGTATTTGAATTTATATGTTTAGTGGCTTGACACTGAGACAATTCATGTCACAAGTTTTTTTTCTTAATTCATTTGGGTCTTCTGCATTCAAGTAGAATGAATAATGTCTTTTTGAATGAAGGGAAATAGTTCGTGCTACATATTTTTTATTCTGTGGTATTTCAGGAGGGCCAACGGCTGAGACCCGTGGTGTCCTGAATCTTTCTTACCAGTATTGGACTAGTCGAGGTTGGGCAGTTGTGGATGTCAATTATGGTGGAAGCACTGGTATGATCTTAATTAGCTAGTCTAACACCTTGTGGATATGTATTAATTTGTGCCTTGAGGTGTTGGTACTTAGTAGTGCCCATCAACAGTTCCTTGATGGGCTTAAACATCAACTTAATCACAATTATTTTTTTTTTTTTTCGCGCGAACATGTTTACACATCCTCTAGATTCCATTCACAATCAGCTAATTCATAGTCCCCATATGTGCATCCTATGTCTTTACTAATACTCATTTGTTTGCTTATAAAGGTTATGGCAGGGAGTATCGGGAAAGGCTTTTGCGGCGTTGGGGAATTGTTGATGTTGATGACTGTTGTAGTTGTGCTAAATATTTGGTAATTCCTGTCAGTTCTTACATTCTTTCAGTTAGATTTTCTTATGTGTTTTACCCAAAACATATTACTTTTAATTTGGTGTAAATTTTTCTAGGTGGAAAAGGGAAAGGTTGATGGAGAAAGATTGTGTATAGTCGGAGGTTCTGCTGGTGGATACACAACATTGGCTGCCCTTGCTTTCAGAGATACGTTTAAAGCTGGTGCTTCCTTGTATGGTGTGAGTACTTGATTCTGTTGAATTATTTAGCATGGTCACAATCCAGTTCTGTTGGTATGGCTTCATGTGCTATTCCATGTAGTGTAACTAGTTGGCTTTAATGTTCTAGTTACTTTTTCTTCTTCTACTTGTTAGCACTTTGTTGTATCTAGATGAACTTTTCTTAGATTTTCCTGCAACTGTTAGCTGCATGAGATTGAGATAAAACAAAAAAGATTTTGTGGCATATATTTTCATGCTTGAATACTATTCCCGTGCTTATCTGAGAGTAATTTTTTCACGTTGCTTGAACAGGTAGGTGATTTGACATCAATGAGAACCGAAACTCACAAATTCGAATCTCATTATCTCGATAATCTTGTTGGTGAGACTCGATCAAAGTTTGGGCACATTGTAGCTCCATTTGATGCGCTCCTTTAGTACTGAGGCAGTCTTTTTGTCTCATTGCAGGAAATGAGGAGGGCTACTTTCAGAGATCACCCATCAATTTTGTTGATAAATTTTCTTGCCCCATCCTTCTACTCCAAGGATTAGAAGATAAGGTATATTGAGATTACATGTGTATGCTTTCAAATGCATTGATTTTTTTAATCAAGGCAGCATCCTATATTTGTTAATTACTCTGCTTTAAATGACCTTCACAGGAACTATTGATGACCTTTGCAAGAATTTATAGATATCTTTTTGCGTTGTTGTAGGTTGTACCCCCTGTACAATCGCGGAAAATCTACCAAGCATTGAAGGACAAGGGCTTGCCTGTTGCTCTTGTTGAGTTTGAAGGAGAACAACATGGTTTCCGTAAGGTATGACACTCCACTTTTTTATCTTATAGTTTGTATCATACATCATCTAGCCCTGATCAAGCAGCATTTTTCTCAGGCTGAGACCATAAAGTTTACACTCGAACAACAGATGGTGTTCTTTGCTCGTGTAGTGGGACACTTCAAGGTTGCAGATGAGATTACTCCCATCATAATCGACAACTTTGATCAGGACTAGGTATTTTGTTGTTCTGAAAGTTTGGCGAAAAGAGTTTGATACAGAATAAGATGGTAACATTATGTTTAGTTTAATAAACCATATAATATTTTCGGTTCTGCTGTATAATTAGATGTTCTTTAGAGTTGGCTTTTAACCAACGAATTGAGAATCTATCATTTTTTGGCATATTGTGGATGTAGTTTCATGATTTGAGCATTCCCACGCCTTTGTCCCCTAAATTCTAATCCCTATATCTAAAATGCTAAAAGAAAACAAGTTCCCGTGACTTAAAAATTGTGTTGAGATTGAACAATGGTCCCTTAGTGCAAGGGAATCGCTGGAAGAAATCTCTGTTTCAATGCCGAAATTAAAAGATTGATATATGATATGAGCATCAAATTTGACGCCTAAATTTAGTATAGACGCCCCATAGAATGATCGATGGTAACACCCTAAGCTATATCAACTTTTCCTCGAGATTACATGGACCTCGTGTGAATCTTACCTGCTTTTTAATTAATGTTTGCGTGCCCGTTAATTTAGCGTGCCAAATATTCTTGTATGGTTGTGATTGAGAGTTAAAATACCCAGCTACATCTTTCTATTGTACATGTATTTAGCCACTTTATTTGTTGGTTACGTGCCACATGGCCCTTCTAGAAGTTGACAATTCGTTCCTTGTCACAGTTTTTTCAATATTACGGCATATTTTTTTGTATATTTTTTTTGGAAGTTCATATTTTATGTCTTCTAATATCCAATATTCCAATCTCTATCCATATTGTCCTCTAGCTAGTCAATGTCTCAACGCTCTATGTACATGACATAAGTAGTGGCGTGCCATATTTGACAATTTTTTTTAATTTAATTTAAAATGTCTCTAGTGCTGATTTATTTAAGATGTAGGAATGAAATTGATGACATTTGTGAATTATTTTTGTTCCATTGTGTTTATTTTTTCAGTATGCTACCTGGCCTGCACGTTGGTTTAGAGTTTTATAATTTGATCTTATATTGGCTGCTATTTTGTCTCCTTCTGTATTTGATTTTAGCTTTGCTAGGATGTTGCCGCTGCGAAATGAGGACTTAAAGATTACATGTAAAATTTAATTAAATAAATTAAGAAGATGGGAACCTAATTTATGTTAGTTAATTTTAACCTATATTATCATTATATGGTGAAAAAGAAACTTTTCAATCTAAAAAAGTCTTCAACCTGAATGAACTTTATGCCCAAAACATCAATTACACCCCCCTCAACTTTGGAAATTATGCTTTTACATCAACTTTTTGTAGAGCTTTGAGCTCTCTCTGTACTTTTTTGGCTAAAATATGTGCATGTATTTAAGATGCAGAAGCAATATGTAAATGGTGTTGGAGTAGTAAAACATTGGAGGAACCCGTGGCTTTGATTCTCGTTAAAGCTAGCTAAACAATGTCAAAGTGATTAATTCGTACAATGATTCAGAACTCGAAAACAAAACTATGTAGTATTAACTGTATAGCTTCATTATGCAGACATAGCAACTCAGTTACTGAATTAACTTAACACAAATCTAGGAACAAACAAATATACATCTTTATCTTTAATAGAACAAGAAAAGAAAGAACAAATGAATCACAAAAGTACAAGAAATCCCGTGAACCAGTGAACCAAATGATTACATGAACCATCTCCCCAAAATCCCATGTTTGTATGGTAAAAAAGTTTTCTTCTTCAAATCCTCCGAAACTGCTCTATTTTTTGTGTAGTGCAACTCATGAGCCGACACGGGGACCCTTCTCTTTGACACCGATCCCCCTTCACTCATTCTACTGCTCGATATTTTCTTTTCGTCGTTTTTCTTGAACAGGGCTGTGTATTTCCTCAGAGGATCTTTATTTGAAGCTCGCCCTTCGGAAGCGCTTCTGAATAGGAAAAAGTCCCTCAATCTCCATTTCTTGCTGCCGGATTTCGATGATAGAGACGAAGATGTTGAAGTCAACTCAGGCTTGGAAGGTAAAAGTGGCTGTTCTTTGTTCCTCCTTATTTGTATTTCTTCTTCTTCTTCTTCCCATGGGTACTTTGAGACTCTGTAAGGAGATAATGATCTCGACCCTCTCCGGCTTGAGCTCGATGGTAATGAAGAAATGGTCCTCTCTCTCCCTCTCTCTTGCTCCGGCCTTTTATCCGTATTTGATGCTGAATTGTTTGAGCTTTTGATTTCAAATCGATCTTCTCTTTTTCTCGGTTCAACCTTTGTAGGGGGCTTTAAAGGCCTAATTTTCCCCCCATCAAATAGCTCTTCAGCTGGTAGAGTCATTTTTTCGAACTCCCTGCTCAGGTCGAATGCAAAATCATCATCTAAAATTGTTTTATCCCTTTTGAATTTTGGCGATGCTGGTTTCATCTTCTCTTCCCACCCAATGGGGACATCAGAACAGCTTTTTGTGTTGTCAACAAAGAAATCGTCATAGTCGCGATAGAATTCCGACAGGTGGCCGGGACTAGGCGGAGCACTGAAGTAGTATTCCCCGAACCGCTTAGGCGTCGATGGGGCAGTCGCGTATGGCGTTGATCTCGCACTGTTGAAATCAAAATCATTGCTTGGTATCATAATCTCCATATTTAGGGACTCTGTGTGTGTGGTTCCTAGTTTTGTAAATAGGAAGTAGACGCACTTTAGTCCCTATATGCAGGGGATGGATGGAAAGGAAGTGGGAGAGGTAGGGGCTATATGTATGAAGTCTAAAAGGGGGCCGCCTTTTATTACTTGTGTTTGTTGTTAGCTTTGTATCTATATATATATATGTGTGTTCCAAGTATTTAGAAGTGTGAGACAAGTGGTGCACGTTTGTGTCGGATTTGATTTTTCTACGAAGTGGGGATGGGTTTGGTACGTGGGAACAGTAGCTATCGCATAATTCATTATGGTCAAATATGTGTGCCTATTTTAGTCTCAGAGACTGACCATGGTTTGAATTTTATATGATGCATCGCATGAAAAAATCATGTAGATAATTGCGAATTTAGTTTTGTAATTATGAACTATTATTCTCATGTGAATTTTCTTCCTAGAATACCTATTCTCATGTCTAGTGAACGAATGACCGATCATTCGCAAGCCACCAAACACACGATCTCCATCTAGGGAAAAGAGAGTATCCGTTGCAAGAACTTAAAATTGCAAAATAAATTCTATTGGTTAGGACTGTTCATCGGTTCAACGCGAACCGAATTTTGAAAATTCAAAAAACCTAGTAATTTTTTCTTAGAACCAAACCCGCATGGAATAATCCGAAATCCAAACTAAATCTGAACCATCAAAGGCAAGGCAGAATTGAAGCCGAAAAGAGCTTAAAATTCAAAGTTTGATAATCAAACAATTGCTTCGACAAAGATTGTTTAATAATATCAAAACAAAGGCACAACTCAAATAACTAATATATATTTAATTTTTCTTGCGGAGAGGTGACAAATAGCCGATGGAGCGATGATCGGCTATTGATGGAGTTGGGCAATAGGAGGCAGTTGTTTGATTGAAGGGAGAGTATAAAATGAGATTGATTGATACTTTTTTTTTTATTATTATTATTGGAATTTAAGATTGATTGATATACTACATAATATATTTAGGGTTAGCTGGTTAAGTTAAATAATTTTATTTTTTTATTTATACTAATATTTCGGATTTTCAGTCAATTCGGGTTTTCAGAAAATAAATTCGAATCCGAAATGCATTGGTTCGGTTCAAATTCGGGTTATCCCGAACCGATCCACAGCCTATTCTCGAGTTGTGAAAATTTAATTAAGATGGTCTTCCAATGGTGTGATGTACTGCTAAACCTAAATTGGGATTATGAGCTAGTACTACGATTGAGTTTATGGAGGTTTTCGTGATGGATTTGATTTTAACAAAGATGATGAAAATGCGAAATTTTCTAATTATGTGCTAGGAAACCATACAACATTTACGTTCACACATTTAACTTCATCCGTATTTCCGAAAGATTAGGTGTATAGACTTTGGTCAATGCAATGGTCGAGTGAACCGAGCGAGTCTTGGCCCTACTCTTCAATGATGTCATTATGTAATATAATTATGTAATTTATCTATGTTGGTGGATGGTGGGAAAAAAAGTATGATATCAACTAATACTTATTATTGAAATTTATCCATAATAACTAATTTGATCACATGTTTCTTGACCACGATGGTTTGATTGGTACGAAATTGGAATATTAATTAAGGGGAAAAAATCAAGCTAAGAAAAAAGAAAAAGGGTGGGAAAAGTCCAATTAGTACTATATTGTTTGATACTAAGAACAGGAACAAGTTATTAATATTAATATTGGATCATTGGAATATTATTTATGCTCCAATAATAATATGTTCTTGTTCCTAGGAGTGCTTGTACTATCTGCTACTAATTCGATATTTAAAAAAAAAATTTAAAATCCAATTAGTATTATATAATTAAGACACTCCTAGGACAAAACAATTTCTTAAATAACAATTTTTTTCCAAAAAAATATTATTTTATCTAAATAACATAGTACCAAATGGATTTTTCGTTCTCGGCCATCTTAAAAAATTAGTAAAAAAATATAGAGAAGCAGCTCTATAAATAATCATCAGAAATATTTTTAATGACTACAACATTAATGATTTTTTATATCCCATTCTATTCCCTTCACTTGTACTAAGCAATTGTAGATTGTTGCTTTGCTAGACAAATAATTAGGTGAAATAGGAGACCCATTTTCCTGAATGTAAGTCATTTTCAATCACCTCTATATTTGGTGATATATTTGGATTTTTCTCAACAATTACTAGGTAGATTTATTGGAATTCAAGTCCTCTTCAATCATCTACTATTCTAGTAAATGTTAACACAAAAAAAAAAAAAAAAAAAAAAAAAAAAGCAAACAAAAAACCCCAATAAAAATAATGCCATATAAATACTCTACTATTTTTTTTCTACTACATTTCTACTACATCTTATAATATATAAATGCCACATATTTTCATACTTGCCATACTATAATGCCACGCTTAAATGTACAGATACTACATATAACATCAATACTTACATGCATAGTACATTAATGTAACATCTAAACTCACACAATACTTATGTATTTTCAATGCATATCATGCAACATATAAAACAAAAATATATCTTAGAATTTCTAGGATGTTACATCCTCCCCACGTTAGGACATTTCGTCCCCGAAATTCGCATGCATAATACAAAATCATAACCACATACCAGAGTCAACAAAAAACTCCAGACACTTCTCATGCACATCCGCTTCACAATCTCACATCATCACTTCACTAGAGCCACTCTTTCGCAATACTTTGACAAGGTGAACCATCTTCTACCTCAACACTTTCTAGTCCATGTCCAATATCCGAATCAGCTTCACCTCATATGAAATATCTTTTTTGATATACAAGTCCTCTAAGGCAATCACATACGATGGATCTTGAATGTACTTCCTCAATATCAAGACGTTAAATATAGGATGCACACTCGACAACTGGGGCGGCAACGCAAGCCTATACGCCACTTCTCCCACACTTCAAGTATCATAAATGGACCATTGTATCTTGGCGATAACTTTCTTTCTTGCCAAATTTAATTATCCCCTTCTTCGGAAACACTTTGAGAAACACCTGATTGCCTACTTCAAATGGCAATAGATGTCTTCGCACATCTGCATAACTTTTGAAATGACCTCGTACTATTTCCAATCGTTGTCTAATCAATTGAACATTTCGGGTTGTCTCTAGTACCAACTTTGGCCCAAGCAGCGTACTGTCAGCAACCTCTACCCAATATATCAGAGAAAGAAACGGACACCCATAAAGTGCCTCTAATGGAGCCATCTCCATAATCGAATGGTAGCTATTGTTGTTCGCAAATTCTATCAAACTCTCGTGCTTTGCCCAACACTACTAAAGTCCAAGATACATGCCCACAATATATCCTCCAAAGTCTGAATCGTTGGTTTAGACTAGCCATTGTTTGAGGATAAAATGATGTACTCATCACAAGAGTAGTCCCCAACGTAGCTTGGAGACTCGACTAGAAATGAGAGACAAAATGAGGATCATGATTAGAAATAATAGATACAGAAATCCCGTGCAAATGAATGATTTCATCGATATATTTTCGACAAAATTTCTCAATTGAGTCGGTGATACATATCGGAAGAAAATGGGTAGATTTTGTCAGATGATCTATAATCACCCAGATAGCAGCGCAACCTTACTTCGATCTCGGCAGCCCCGCAATAAAATCCATCACTATTCATTCTCACCTCCACTCAGGAATGGGCAACGGATGCAATAAACCACCGGGATGTTTATGTTGGGCCTTAACTTGTTGACAAGTAAGTAACGAGATATAAACTACGCCACGTCCTTTTTCATCCCTGGCCACCAGAACTGGTGTGCTACGTCATGAAATATCTTCATTCCACCCGGATGAACTGCCAACCAATAATGATGAGACTCATGAAAAACCTCATCATGAATAGAAACAGGCAGGAATAATCGACTTTGGAAACACAATTTGCCTTACTTAGAAATAGTCCAACGATCTAAACTATGATCACTAAGTACATGTACACAATACGTATCAAACTCATTGTCAACATATTGAGCCTCTATCACACAAGAAATCAATGTCGGATAGACTTTAATAGTAAACAACTTCCCTTCAACCTCCTCATATTCCAAGACTTGCGACTCAATGCCTTCTCAGGATGATACTCAAGATCAAAATTATACTGATCCAAGTACTCCATTCACCTCTGCTGATGTTAACACATATTTTAATGATTTGTGATCAGAAAAGACTTAGAACTTCTCGCCGTACAAATAATGGTGCCAATACTTTAAAGCAAACATGACAGCACCAAGCTTGAGGTTATGTGTCAGATAGTTCTTCTTATGAACTTTCAACTATAGAGATGCATATGCCACCACTTTACCTAGTTGTTTCAACATGCAACCCAAGCCCTCCTTAAATGTGTCACAATATATAGTATAGCCAATATTGTGCTCCAGAATAATCACAATTGGAGCTGAAGTTAACAAAGCTTTGAGAGTAAGAAAAGCCTCCTCATGTTGAGTATTCTACTTGAATTTTACACCCTTGCGAGTCAGCTTAGTCATAGGGGCCGCCAAATGAGAAAAATCCTAAATAAATTGGCGATAGTATCCCGCTAGACCCAAGAAATTGTGGATTTCAAACATGGATTTCGGTCATTCCCATTTGGTAACAGCCTCAACTTTAGAAGGATCAACTTTCATGCCATTCTCTGATACTACATGGCCAAGAAAAAGAACTTCACGCAACTAGAACTCACATTTCGAGAACTTAGCATTAAGCTTATGTTCCTGAAGCATCGCAAGAACAACATATAAATGTTCTCGATGTGCCTCTTCAGTAGGCAAATAGACCAGAATGTCATTAATGAATACAACAACAAAACTATTGAGATACGGCTGAAACACATAGTTCATAAGATCTATGAATGCAAATGGTGCATTAGTCAAATCAAAAGGCATTACAAGAAACTCAAAGTGCCCATATCAAGTATGAAAATCCATCTTCGGTATATCATCCTTTCAACCCGTAACTAATGATAACCAGAATGCAAATCAATCTTTGTGAAAAATTTTGAACCCCGTAATTGATCAAACAAGTCATCAATTCGAGGCAAAAGATATTTATTTTTCATGGTAATACGATTCATCTTACAATAATCTATATACATACATATAGTACCATCTTTCTTTGGCACGAATAATATTGGAGCACCTCAAGATGACATAATCTGCTGAATGAAACCTTTCAACATCAAATCATTAATCTAATTAACTCAACTGTAGCTAATCGATACAAAGTAATAGAGATAGGATTAGTCCTCGGTCACATCAACAGAGAACTGGACTTCCTTCACCAGAGGAAGACCACTCAAATCATTGGGAAAAACATCCGAAAAATAACAAACCACCGAAAACAAATTAAACTCTAACAATACCTCATCCAAAATAGATAGACCAGCTTGCATACATGCTAAACTAGCCTGAGTCTTAAGCGTATATGGAAGAGAAGGTAAGCATTCCCCCTGATAACACACATTAATACCTTATATAGTTTTTATCAAAACCTATCTATACTTGCAATCAATAATGGCATGAAAATGAGCTAGCCAATCGATGCTGATAATGAAATCAAAACCAAGCATGCCAAACACAACAAAATCATATTCGAAAATATGATCAGCAATAACCAACTCACACTTCCGACAAATACTACCAATACGATATATGTTCTCCCATTGAGTATCAACATATATAAGAGTACTTAACTCCTCGTTAAACAATTGCAATATATGTGCGAAATGTGCAGAAATAATGAACATGAGGTGCCCGTGTCAAACAACACATACGCCAAAGTAGAAAGAAAGGCTAGTATACCTCATATTACTGACTGCTCGATCACATCTGTACCTTATGTAGTATAAGCACTAGCCTCATAAGTCTTGCCATACTGATATCCTCTGCGAGCACCACCACTCCCACCATGAGAAACTCCACACCCTGAGCAGAAGAAGAAGAAGAAGAAGAAGGAAGAATGTATGGCATCCTCTAAGCCACAATAGGAGAAGAAAATGGAGCAGAACCACGTGAACTGCTCGGAATAGCAAAACCTTTATAACACTTCCACTCTATGTGTCCATTAATACTGCACCTCTTACATGTCACTGAAGGGTAAGATGACTGTAGATGCCCTCTACCACCACACATCTTACACGTCACCATCGGACACAAACCTTATCTATAACCCTTAACACCGTAGAGACGACAGGTAATAGGAAAAGGACAACCTCGAGACATATGGCCCGTTGGCCACATTGAAAATACCCTAAACTTTGAATAGTCAGGTTAGAAGAAGATTAATGGATAGGTTGAGATTGCCCACCATGAGAAGGAGTAAAATTGCAGGATCTCTTCCGACCCCCGCTCCACTAATACTCATACTGCCTTTACTGCCAATACTCGCACTACCACTGCCTCCATCACGACTACCCGAACCAAACTCGGCATAAAAAATGGGCCTCGAACTAGAATACTGGCCCATAGGCCTAGGAGGATGAGCATCAATAATCTACTGCCTTTCGAGTAAGCTCTCCTCCACTTTAATCACTGCGCTCACACAATGCTTATAAAACTTTGGTGCCCCAAAATAGCTATATACTTGATAGAGTGGCGTAAACCGCTCTTAGACCTATGCACCCCTTGCTCCTCCTAGAGACGAGCTTCAGTGCATAACAAGAAAGGCTCGTAAACGCCCTGATAACGCTGCACCGTAGAACCCTTTTGAACCAAATTCGCAAAATCCATCCTCTTTCTCTCCTTAAGGGTATCATGAAAGAACTTTTTAAGTAAAGAGCCCCGAAAAATTGCCCAAGTCATATTGCGTCGCCCATACACTTTCAACTAGCCCTTTCACCACTTGTCCGCTTCCCCACGTAGATAAAATGGTATGGTCGCCATCCTCGAATCATCGTCCATAATATGATTCGCTTAAAAAATCTACTCAATCACTGTGAGCCAATGATCCACCATAATCAGTTCCTTGTTGCCATTGAAGACATGAGGATCCATACGCCTGAAGATCATCTGAGCCATAGAGAATGTCATCTCAGCACTCGGCCCACTTTCCACCAGAGTACGTTGTACCAAATTCTGGAACATATCTTCCATCCAACGAAACATGCTAGAGGGATCCACCAGAAATCCCCCAACAGTGGCACCACCGCCTGGTTGAGAAACAAAAGTCTCCCCCGCTTCCAGTTGAGCTTGTGGTGGATCACGAGGATGAGAGCCAGGAATTTCCTCCTCGTTCTCCTCCATGCTCACCTTGCCCATATCGTCTAGGTCGGGGAAGTCTTCTACCACTCGTATTTCAGCTTCACGAGCCTAAGTCAACATAGACTCCACATCATCTTCACCTCGCCCACCCTTCTGACAACCCTGACCACCATGTCGTCCACCACCTCTACTACCTCGAGTCATTAAGATAAAGAAAACTTTCCAAAATCTTCACATCACAAGCAAAAATAACAAAGTAAAGAATAAGTTAAAATCACAAATGTCTTACTTACGCCATGCCTACACATAAAAAAAAATTAATAGAACTACAACATATTACTCATGCAACACTTCAATATACATGCCACTACCACACAAGTAAATACACACCACACATATGCTCACGTCCCATACATAGACTCTACCCTAAGCCAACGAGGTTTAAATAACCTAATTAGCTCTGATACCAACCTGTCGCCCCCCAAATCCCGAAAATTCGGAGAATAAGTATTTTTCCTTTTTAAAGAAAAGGAAAAGAAAAATATATAGTTTTGAATAAAATGAAAAAGTAGGAAAAACATGCTAAACTTTACATTCACACAACAAATTCTACAACATATCAAATATCAGAGCATCCAAAAGAAATATATCCTTATAGCTTGTCAATATATAAAAGATATACGAATTAACACCAACAATAATAAACGTAAATGCCATGTTTACATTATACAAAAGCTACTTGCTTGCCAAAATATATGCAACATATATCAGTTATTACATCTCGTTCTCACCCAATACAAAATACCAGTAAAGTAACTACATGTTTTAATAAGCAAAAGAGTATGTCAAAGCTACTACATCACTAAGCCTTGAGAAATATATAACAACATGAAAGAGGCTACAAAAGTACTACATTAAAATAATTCTTCGAGCACATATTCAAACCACAATGCATGTCTAGTTCATGGATGACCTCCGCTTGGTTCCGTACCTGAAATACAGTTTGAAGGTAATATATGGAAGAAAATGTACGAGTTAACCTTCTAAATGACATGATACATGTGATGCTACACAGTGCCTCAAGTGTAATCATGAATACACATGTTTAAGTATGAATGTGATGTAATGATAGCCAACATACACACACTGATACAACAACACTTGCCACACACCCCAACATAACTTAATCACACACAAAGTAAAATGTGGGACTAGTATCTCTTTTCATTTCACAAAACAATTCTATAATCTGCCTCCCAGCAGAGATGCAATCAAAGCCTTCATTGATCTGCCTCCCATCAGAGTCGCGATTAATGATGATTTCCTACTGAGGTTTTTTGACTTTCAAGGTAAGGCGTTGAGCCTTTTTTGTAAAGTTTATTTTTCTGCATACCAATTAGTTAATACTTGTCCCAAAAAGAAATAAGAAAGACTCAACCTCAATGTATGCAACTCAATGCGTTTTATTATAAAAAGTTCCATTTTTAATCAACAATGCTTTCTTTTCATAAACAACACATACACACTTCATAAAAGGCATCTTCTTACTTTATTTTCCGCACACAAAATGCACACACCTCTTTCAGAAACTCATTTTCAATTTCACAACATATTGCATTTTAAATCATCGTTTTCCAAGTTCCTTCAAAACATGCGCCAAAGCCACATGATTATATGATATACACAACAATATAAATCATGTTCTACGCCAACACATGCTTTTAATCTTCAAAGCATTATACAAAGAAACATAAATAACACATAAGCAAATATAGAAATTAACACATAAATTACACGCAAAGTACTTATACAAACTCACACATATATTATTATTTTGGAGACAACTTGTACTAATAGTCACTTAGAAGTCACCCCGAGACTTTAAGAGGGAAACCCCCAATTTGCCTTCTCATGATCCCTTTGTTTGGTCTAGCTACACACCTCGGATCAACACCTATACAGGAAAATGATAAGAAAAACTAATTTATTCTCATGAACCTGAAGGCACACAAAATGAGAAAATTCAAATGAGAGAACGAAAAGGTGAGACTTACTTCAAAAGAGAGGCCTCGCAATAAGAAATTCAAATATCTACTTTATTTTGTCACCCAAATACTCTAGCTAAATGAAATCGCCACCCGAACCTAAAAACCCCACTTTTTCACTATTTCTCATTTCCATTATTTCTCACACTTATACATACACTTAATGTATGAATAATGAAGCAAAAATAGATAAGTTAAGCTTAAAAGGAAGTTAAACTAAGGGGGAGAAAAGAATAATCGTCATGGCTTGATATAGTTGACTGAAGTCAACATATAGAAAAAAACAGACAAACAAAAAACTCCAATAAAAATACTATAATATAAATACTCTACTATTTTTTTTCTACTACATCTTACAACATATAAATGCCACATATTTTTTATACTAACAACATACACACACACACACACTTGCCATACTACAATGCCACGCTTATATATACAAATGCTATATATAATATCAATACTTATATGCATGCTACATTAATAGGTTAATGCAACATATAAACTCACACAATACTTATGCATTTTCAATGCATAGAGTGCAACATATAAAATAAAAATATATCTCAGAATTTCTGGGATGTTACATAACAATCCACTATTGCCCATTTCCGCCCAACAAATAAGAGATCGATACGATCTCCCAAACAATGCTTTAAACAGAGCCATGTGGATACTTGCGCGATAACTATTTTTGCAAGAAAATTCTATCAAGCTTACATGATCTTCCCAACTTCCACCGAAATCAAGCACGCAAGCACGGAGCATATCTTCTA
>MKEJ01064783.1:0-10086 GCA_001753735.1 Embelia ribes
ATGGGCTTGTTTGGTTACAGCTTAAAAGTTGGGCTTATTTGTTATTTTAACCTAAATAAGTCGGAAGTTTTAAGTTGAATACATCCAGCTTTTTTCAAAATCATAAATGAGCTGACTTATTTGTTCAAAGGTTGCAATCAAACAAACCCTAAGTGTGAGACTACGAGTGGTGCCTTGCCATTCCGGTGTTCACATAGGTCATGTTTTCATGTTTGAAGTTTGAAATCCAAACGGTTGCTAGCCAGCAAAACTGTCAAATAGCGAAGGGCATATGACATTTGAACGTAAGAAAACAAACTGCACACTTGAGAAGCCTAATCATAGCAAACTAATTTCACACTTCAATACAACAAAAAGAATACAACATAGCCCAAATCTCGAGAATCAAGACTAGGCTATATGAAACCAGAATAGGATATCATATTGGATCGTTAACGTAACTCTTCCTATGCCACTCATTCCTAAATTTCACAATTAAAAATTTAGTTCAAAAAAAAATTGTTCATACTGGTACACTTGTGCTAACAGTCATCGGGTGTCAGCAAGCACATTTCTCAAAAGTTAATGAATTGAAATTCATGGTATAATTTACTTGTGCTAACTCCCATATTCCCATGAGAACAACAGTTTTTAGAGAAACATAGAGAAAGTTATACGAAAACTAAATATATCAAGGACTTCAACACAAAATAAACCCGAGACACACTCATCCCTAAGCACGCATTAAAGAGAGGGAGAGGGAGAGCGAGAGACCTTTAATTCTTCTCAATTCCTTGCACAAAATGATAAAGTCCCCCCATTTCATGTGACACCGTCTTATGAAGCGAAGTATCTGCTCAGTTGTAAACACGGACAAGCTCTCCAAGTATTCTCCGTTGACCCCATTTTCTTGGAATACTTGGCGATAACTACCCAGGTTGATTTCCTCCAACCATAATCCAACGTCCTGGTATAACAGGGGGAAAAGTCCTTCAATATTTAAACCACCATATTTTGTACAACAGATGATGGGTTCATCTGAAGCAACGGAAAAAGACCTTGAATACTATATCAAGCGCATATTTCCACGTATATAATCTTTTATAAAACTACGATGGTTGGAAGTGGATTCGTATGACAAATTATCCTGTGTAGAATAGTAACGAATTAATCATTTCCTCTGAAAACATGATTTTGCTTAGCTGCAATGGGAGCCATACGTAATTACAACAAAAACAAAGACTGGCACAGTTATAGTCAACTTTGAGATTATGGCCGACTTTGAATTGCATATAGCAAGTGTTTCTAACATCTTTCTCTTCTCTATTGCCCAAAAAACTACACCAAATGGGATAAACAGAAATCATCGTGAGATTATTAAGAGCAGCCTTCAAATTTCCCAAGCTCATTTTTGAAGAAAAATATCAAAAAACAATGAACAGAGTGTGCAGACTAACACTAAGAAAGGAGCAACCATAAACTAAAGTCATTATGCTAATTGTTTAAAGTGAAGAATAAGGAAAAGGGGGTGTTGCCATTATTATTAGTTAATAAATGGAAGTTGTGGTCATTGGTTACTGGCCATTGGATCTAGATCCAACAATAGCAGTGAACGGGGTAAATAGTTTGGAAAAGAGATGAAATTTAAATTTTAAAAGTACCCGCTCACAGCTGTAGTTGAATCTAGATCCAATGGTCAGCAATCAATGCCAGCAGCTTCCATTTATTAACCAATGGCTGCCCCCATTTCAAATCTCCAAAACTTAAAACCACATTCCCTATCAAGCACTTAAAACTACATTTTGCTACAAAAATCATCCATAGAACTCCACAAGATTTAGACAGTCCATGGACAGTCCCATTTAAGGAGAATTTTTTTGGAGCATTAAAATTTGACAAATATAGACATATTTGATTTTACAAGTCCTATCGTCTGAAGTTCATATATTACCAATCCCGAAGTTGAAGAGGAGGGGAAAAGTTGAGCTAAATTAGTTTTACATCACCTCTCCCATGCACTTCCATACTCCAACTCAACCATATTATAAGACAATGGTTTTGGAAAATTCTCAACACTACATTTGGAAGAAGGATTTCTCATACAAAAATGTAACAGAAAAAATGAATTCCTTCTGTTCATGTACATGAACTTTTTGGAAGAAAAAAAATAATAATTCCCTTTTCATCCCATTCTAGTAAATAATCCTTGCTCCAAACATAGCATCAAAATTTAAAAACATTTTCCTAACTGATCCCCCGTAGCTCTAATTCAAGGTTCACACCTAGTTTTCACAGCCAATGAATAGAGCTTCAAGGGGAAAAAAGAGAACTAAATAAGACTGTTTATAAAACAATTTACCAGAATAGGCATGTTTTGAAACCATTGACCAAAATAAGCTCCTTTTCAGAACTCGCTTAAAACAAATATTTTCTTTGTTATATTTTTTAAATTAGAGCATTTCAATTGATCTAGCCGACCATAATTTATTGAGATTTTAAGGCTTTGATGATTATGAAAGCCTCTTATTTTTCCGAAAATATATTTGCCTAAACTAGCCAATTTTTAGTAGCAAGTTCAAAAGTTGTTCCAAACAACGAGTTCCAATAAGAAGCATATTTTTGTACAGTATATAGTTGAAGGACAAGCCTATTCCACTAAATAATGTCAGAAACAAGCTCAGTTTGGTTCTTATCACGAAGCTTTTCCGTTCCCACAAATTTCCACTCTAACACCATTTCTTTGAAATCTTTTCGGCACCCAAGTCCAATATCGCAGCATTTACACACAATTCAAAGATACAACACGAATTACACAACTAAGAGATTAAGGTTATTCCCACAAATCACTCAGTAAGCGTGGGCGGAGGAATGGAAAAGCTTCGAGAAAAGCTTTTCCGTTCCTACAAATTTCCACCAATCACTCTATAATTTCAGAAAAAAGTTTATGTCAATGCCAGGACCCTGGTAGCACCTGGCTCTCCTACCCAGAAATTCTAGCTCCGCCCCAATCAATAAAGCCTCCATACCATTTTAGGTTAGATTTTATGGGATGCTAACATTATTGTATCTAAAATTATTCAATCCCCTAAAAGATAAAAGCATAAACACAGTGATTCTCTTGAACCAGGTGACCACTGCTCATCCCAATACCACTTTCAAGTTTAGCGAAGTTGGTTTGGGTATTACTCATATCTCGTTTTCTATTTAGAGTTTGAGACATATTGATGAATTTTAGGAGAGGAGAATAGTTATACTGGGAAATCCCTAGTACAAAATCAACCCAATTCCCACATGGTAACAATTCACACGAATTTGAAGATAGAAAAGCAATTATATTAAAAGCCACAGAGCATACCCACCCGCCTTCCTTATTTAATTTCTAGATCACACTTTCTTGAAACTCATTTCTTCTACGAGAAATACACATTTTAGTTTGACCACACCAGCATTTCTATAAAATTTGCAAAACAAAATTAAAATAATTATTTATCATATAATAAAATACAAAATACGTGAATCTTAACTAGGTTATAATAGTTTTTTGGAAAGAAAATTAATAGAGAAATTGTAAATAGTAAATTTTTCCATTGAGAAATCTATTGTAGTAATTCTGAAATTTTTTTCTACAAACACAGTGAAAAAACAGAAAGACTTGGAGCATTCACGCCAGCCTTCCTAATTAAACTTTCCCTTTCTATTTTTAGAAGGGAAAGAAGAAAATGGGAATAAATTGTGTAAATGCAGACTTTCTATTTTAAGAAAACTTTCTACCAACACAACCGTGATTTTACAAATAAGAATGTTACTATTTACACTTTCTCTATTAAAAAAAAAATCCGCCAATATATAAAATACACATCAACATATTTGAAAAATATTATTTTTTAATTTTTATATTTATATATTATCAAATTACTTGCATAGAAAATTAATTTTAAAAATACTAAAAATTATCCATTTCTATTTTGCAAGAGAAATACGCCTCTACGACATGAGAGTTAGAAAGTCTAAGTAGAAAGCCTTGTGCGAGTGCTCTTATGTAGCACATTTCTCATCCAATATTTCTCATTTAAGAAATCGAAGTAAAGAAAGAAAGACTGCTGCGATTGATCTAAACAAAAGGCAAGATCTGATAGTCTCGGACCAAAATCGACATATACAAATCATATTACATGTATGCATATATATATATAATTGGAAGAGAGGTAATTGGTACCTCAACAGTCCAGATGAAGAAATCGAGAGGCTCAGGGGGCCGATCTTTGTCCATCTCCTCTCCTCTGCCCCCAAAAATACTGATACTAATAATACAATACTAACGAAATTGGGCAATTAATTAAATTGTTTCGTGGCTTAGGAGCTGAAATTGAGTGATTGAGTTGACATTTTGTGCTCTTGGTAAGGTGCTATTTTTTATTTTTTATTTTTTGCAAAATGATTAATACAATAAACTTAGGTAATTTATAAATATTGGGTCTATTTTTCAAAATTCATTTGATATTAGTTTTAAAATTAATATTACGTACCGAATCAGATATTATAAATTATTATTTTATTTTTAATTATAAATAAATTTTGAAAAATGCTACGGTGATACTTGTAAACTACTTAAATTTAACCCACTAATTATTTTGAAAAACAAAATTAAAAACAGTACAAAACAGTTAATTGTAAACAACAAAGAATGTCGGTCATGGGGGATTAAAGAAGCATAAAAGTTGCCACGAGGGCATAGGTCAATTGGTATTCGGATAGCAAATTGCTTCAAATGACTCAAGTTTGAGCCCTAACAGCTATAGTATAAAATTTTCATCCCTTTATAAGTCTGAATTTAAATGAACACCACCAGATTTGCACCAAAAGAAGCATAAGAGGGGTTGAATTTTGTGGTGAATTAGGAGTTGGGCCTACACTAAGAGAGTGTGTGGGGCCGTGCACTGAGAGAGTGAATGGGGCCGTGGGTGCCAAGGGACTGGTAAACGAGAATCACTCTCTTTAATAATATATGTTGTAATTTTGTTGTAAATTATTACAGTTTTCATTCAAAATGTTTTCATTTTGTATTCTATTGTAAATGTATTCAAGATGTTGCAACTCTCTGCTGCAATATAATGCAATATTTATTTAATAAATTTTATTCTTGTATCATTCCTGTCTTGTATTGAAGTTGTCGCTGAGCGCAAGGACGGAGCAAGGGGCAATTTGTCCCCTGACTTTTAGAAATATATATATACATATATATATATATATATATATTATAAGCAATTGATTTTATACTAAGCTTGTGTAGCCTGGCCGGTAAAGGGTTTTGTAGTCTTGGTGAATACTTGAGTTTGAGCCTGTCAAGTCGAATGTACTAGAAAAAAAAATGTTATGGGTTAGGCTTTATTTCCTAAAAATATTAGTTCACACATGTACTAGGTTAAATATTTTTTCTTGTAAGAAGTAAATAATATTTATTTTTTTTAATTTGATATATATAAATATTTAGAAAACAAATTGTAATTAATATTATTTTCTGTCTCCAACTAAATTTTAAAATAATGTAGCTTTAAAAAAATTAACTATTTTATAATTTAAATCCCTTAGATATTATTTAAAAAAATTAATATGAAAAAATGTACAATGATTAATAACAAATAATTAATTCCACCCCTGATTGGAATTTCTGACTCCGTCACTCTCCGTCACTGGCGGTGAGGTTTGGTTTTCCTTCGTGGTATTGCCAACACTGCTTAATAAATCTCAACCATTTATATCCATTAAAATTATTGGTCACCTTAGGCAAATATTCAATAAATAAAATATGCAAATAATTAAGTAAGTAATGATATAGTGCAATTTACAATAATAAAGTTGAGTTTAAGGGAAGAGAATCGCAAATACGATTTGTATAGTAGTTCGGCCAAAAATCTCACGATCCCCTATGTCTAATTTCTCAAATCTTTGCTTGAAATTCCATTAATTATCAAACGAAACAATTACATTAACTGAATAGCTTCCCGGATGTTACTTATTCCACTTGAAACAACCCAAGTTTTTTAGCGTACCCTTACAAACAACTCATAAAGAGCCACAAGGTTTGATAATAAATATTACAACTTTTCACTCTATCTCAAGTATAAATTAATACAATAATTAAGAACACTCTTGAAAGAGTTAGCGCACTTGAATGATTTAGTAATTGAGCTTAGTGTGGCTTGATTTATCTTCAATTACTCAAAGATAATGAAAGTGGATTTTCGAGACTTTAAATTGACTTTGCTCACGGAGGATTGAATGTAGCAATGATGTATATAAAATCCCTCTCTTGAACATTTATTTATAACCTTTGAAGTGCCCAAAATGTTTACTATTTGTTATACACTTAAATCGAAAAAACACTTTTGAGCAATTAGATAGTTGCAGCCAAATATAGTCTCCCCAATCGGCTCTCTAGCATGGGTAAGTCGACTCTCGAAATTTCCTAGTTGACTCTCTTAGGCCTTCTCACTTGTTTCACAAAAATGCTCTGTTTTACTCGTTTTTGACTCGTACATGCTTGTATACTTTGATCAACCTTAATACACTCAATCAAACTTATTAGAACATTAATTTGAACACTTAATTGAATTAATTATCTTACTTTTTATCATCAAAAAAATATTTAAACTATTTTGGGTCAACATCAATGTTGCTATTAAAAATGATTTATTGACTAGAATAAACAAAAATTTGTTCTTTATCAATGATACTAAATTTTGCCAAAAAAGAATGTCCTTATATGTTAATAAGTATGAGAAATATAATTATATTGGAATAAAAGTTCAACTTGTATAATTATTTATAAGGAAATTAATAAAATATTTCTCATTTTATATATTGAATGTGGAATTAAGAAATATCTTATATGATGATATATATAATCAATTATTGTATAGGATAGAAGTGCAATATTTATGATTATATTTAATAACAACAAATGAAAAAATTCCTTTATATATATTGAATGTTGCACTAAAAGGATCATTTATCATGATACATATTTAGAAAAAAAAAATCATATTATATAAAATTAAAATTTTATAACTAGTTAAATGACACCTCATTAATTTTAATTTGAAAAATGATTCTATCAAAATTATTTTTGAATTAATTACAAATATGTATTTTATAATTGTATTATCGAAACATGTTAGTTTTTAAAATATTTAGATATTATGGACAGTAGATTGCTAAATTTTTTTCATGATGAATGCTGAAGCAAGTTGTTTTTTGATGAATTGTGTGGGTATTTTGTTTTATCTATGATTGTAGTCGTTTCACAGTACGGGGTATAAATTTTTCGTTTTTCTATATATACATTCATCTAATAATATTTTGGTTGCAAATCTGATAGCCTATTAAAGTATCACATTAATAAAATACACTACCTTTTGACTTTTTTGTTATATATATATATAAAATAATATAATATATCTCTGCTTTTTACATTTATTTTTATGGAATTTGGGTTATTCACGTGCCACATCGCTAATTCACCAAAATTCACCCATCTCTCCGTCCCTACCTCCTCGTGCAATCTAAAGAAAGCAATCTCTCTCTCTCTCTCTCTCTCTCTCTCTCTGTGTGCCAGAAGCAAACCACCAATTGGAGTCTCCATTGTGAATGAAACATAGAAAATGGTGAGGATAATGCCAAGCATTGAGACCGAAGGACGTAATCCCAGGGTTTTCGATCGTTTGCTTTTCAAGTGTGTTAGTTGTAATTCCTCGTACGAGAAGCTTCTTCAGCAGCTCATCGAACTCTCCGTTCTCAAACTCGATGGCTCTTCATTTGGTAAAACTCCAAATGGGCATTCCATAATTGTACTTGTTCAAACGCGGGGACAGGAACCGAAAGTGGAGGGGTGAATGGCGAATAAGTTATTATGGAGGGTTTAGGCCATATATTAAATATTTTCAATCTAGAGTATAGGACATTTCGGCTATGTTTGGTACGAGAATTACTCGTTAGAAAATGTGATAGAAAAAAAAAATTTATTCTTGCATTCGTATATATATATTTTTTGAATTCTGTTATGTTTTCCCACCAGAATGCTAGCACCAAACATTATGCTTGAATTTGTTTGTAGAAGCTTTTAAACTCAGGTTTTGGCCTAAAAAAAGTAGAATATTTAAGTTATATGCATTCAGCTTTCGGTACTAAGAAAAAATCTAATTTTTTTCACATAAAAATTGCAACCAAAGTTACGAAACAAACCCTTAGTTTGTTTTTTGTTTTTGTAAATTATGAGGTGTTGTTGCTCCCCAGAGAACTTTGTCTTCGTCCCATTACTTGTTGTTGTTGATTTTTTAAATTGTTTTTGTTGATTTGGTTTTGGATTTTGTAGATGTTTCTGTAGCTAGAAATGCAACAGTAGCAGAGCTAAGACAGGCGGTGGAGGGTGTTTTCCGTTCGTCTCCCGAGGATGGACAAGCCAATATTTCATGGTATAGTTGCAATTCATGGGTCTTGTTTGGCACCAGTTCTTTTCGCTAAAAAAAACTTCTTTAAAACCAAATGAGAAAAATTAACTTAAAAAAAGTTGCGGTAGAGTGTTAGGCATGAGGTTAAAAAAGCAGAAATTTTGATATATTAGAGTTCAGGGGAACATTTCATATTTGAAAACCTTTTTCAAACTGTATTGTATTTAAAAAAAATAATAAAATTGAACTGCTATGAATAAGCAAAAAGACTTCATTTTTTTTTTCTTTTCAACTCTTTCAACCTTTTCCAGCCAAAAAGATCTATTAACTTTCAAAAGTTCAAACGTTATGCTATAACACGATGGGCTGTGTTAGGGTCACTCGTGGGTTGCAATGTGCAGTCACATTGTAATCTGGCCGGGGTTTCACGGCCCAAAATGACCTTAGCATTTCTCTACTGCGAACCTTCGTTGACTATTCCCAAAATAAGATTGAGAATGTATATATTTCATTGTTTGTGTGTTCTTTTCTTCTTTATATGAACAAAGAGAGTGCGAAAGAACAGAAATAGTTGGAAAAATATTATGGACTTCCGAAAGTTATTGAACATTTTTCCAAAAGAATTCATATTTTTCGCCTTTTCATCGAATACTACTCCAAAGAATGTAACCACTGATACACCACTGTTGAAATTGATTTGCATAGGTCCCATGTATGGGGTCACTTCTGTTTATACCATGAAGAGCATAAGCTACTCGATGACAGGGTTCGGATTCGAAATCTGGGGATAAAAAATGGCAATCAGGTTAGATCTACATACTAGTAATGCCTATGTGGCGGCCTTGTTTTTGAACCTCTATGCTGAGTTTGGGTCAAATTTAGGCACCAAAGGAAGATTATTTTTTTCCGGTTATGCTTTCCTTTTTCAAATTCTTGTGCTAACAGACCTGTTGATGCTAGTGGATTGAGACGAAACTATATATTACTTGGCTTACTCATTGATTTTGTGAATTGGAAGTTGAAACTCTGCAAGTTTTTCTTAGCCACGTGGTACAGTAGCACGAATAAGCGACCGGCTTAAAGTTATTCCGAATGTCTCGACCATCTCCCTACTGTTTTGCATTGCATTTCTTTGCATATCTTGTCATTATCAATGTCGCGTTTGATCCTACTGTTTAACACTCATTCATATATAACTGTTTTATATAAAAACTTGGCTTACTTTGACATGTTTTGTTATGGAAATTGCAGCTCAAATTTATCCAGCATATGTCGATTAATTATAGCCCGGAAAAACAACGATCCAAAAAGACCGGTGCCATTTCGAGGCGTTTCTCCGTGTAAGCAATTTCCGCTTGGTTTTTCTTCTTTGCTTTATATTTGATGTTACTATGCCGTGTATTTCTTGTTTATTTGCCATATTCTGTGCTCAGATATATCTTGTAGATTGCAACTCCGGACAAAGAATTACGCTGGTTAAGTCGAATATATATCTAGACAGGAATTCTTCTAGACTAGAAATTATATTTCTTCGCCTTTTGACTAAACTCCTAAATATCGAGCTTTTGATATCCATTTTGTTGTTGGTGCAAAAATTTATTACTGAGCAAAATTTACAAACCATATACAAAACTATTACAAATTTTGTATTTCGCACCAC
>MKEJ01064789.1:0-14639 GCA_001753735.1 Embelia ribes
AGCTAAGCTAAGCTAAACATATACCAGTATCTAGGATTTTCAAACTTTTATCAATGCAGACAGGTGTAATAATTTGTGATCAATAAAGCCTTATTATGATTCACGGTCCCGTGGCATTCATGGTCATGCACGGATGATGGATAAAATCAAAACGAAATGAAAGACAGAAAACAATCCTCCCACAGAATTGGCGTAATTGAGTCCTACAGCCAATTTCTACGAAAGAGTTCCACACCCTTTCAAAGATAACCAATGTTCTTAATTTTTACTCAACTCCAGTCTGATTTTTTAATTACAAATCTAGTCTTTATATAGACTCTAGACTAGAAGGCGGAAAGCCAAAAGCCACAGGCGGTTTCTCAAATGAAAAGACAAGAAACTGAAGAGACTAAAATAAATTTAGAGTTCTTTTTTTATTTAATGCCCCAGGTTGGAAAAAGTTCATTCCTGAACTTTGTATCTTCAAATGATGCCAGATTGTTGTGCATCACCAGCTTCTTCTTTATAACTTTCCATATACTCTAATGGATCCAAAATTTGGATATTCTTGCTTCCGGGTGATTGCCATGACTATCCTTTCATTCTTCATTTTCTGTTCAACCATTACTCGCACTTTCTTAGCAATTTCTTGATAAGGACACCTTTTTGCAAAATGACCAGTTACTCCATAAATAGAGCATGATTCCCCATTAAGTCGGATTGGATTGATTGATTCTTTTTGTGACTCCAAGATATTAGCATTTAGAAGGCTTCTTTTCAAATGTTCCCTACAAATACGCCATCTTTTGCTCAGCACCTCTTGCATAACTAGGAGCCAAATCAGTTGAGGCAAAATCATTTTTAAAAGTACATACCGAATGTCACCTCAAAGACCATTAATGCACCAAGCAATCCGTTGGTGAGATTCTTCAACATGGCTCCTTAGAGATAGCTTACGAAATTCACGAGTAAACTCGTCCAAGGATTTGAAATCTTGTTTAAAATTCTAGAGCTTGTAAAGCATGTCACAATGAAAATTCGAAGAAATGAATTTAAGTTGTCATCATTTCATTCATCTCTCTTCATGCTTCAATTGGATTGAGACCTCGAGAGTCTTTGTAGGAGAATCTGCCAACAAAAAATTAGCATAACCACAAAGTTTGGTTGCTGCAAGGGGAACACGACGATCATCGGAAACTCCTTTATAAGCAAAGACATGATCGTCCAAATTAATCCATTCGATAAAAACTTGAAGCTCGGTGAAGCCGTTAAATTCCAAAGGTCAATCTTTATTCCACAATCCCGATCTTGTAGAAACAAAGCCTGAACATTAGGGTTGGGGGATTAGAGGAGCGGGAACTACCAATTCCGTGGGAGCAGCAGGATTGGAGGTTGATGGTGCAGATGGTGCGACTGAAGTTGATGTGCTTTCGCGTCCCACCACAAGTTCAATAAACATAGCTCCCATCTCCTTTGCAAAAGAATCAAATTCTGCTTTCTGGCTGGTGTGTTTTGCTTGATAATCTTCCTTAAATTTTGAAAATCGAGCCTGTAGTTCATCGTTTGAAACAATTCTTTTTTTTTTTCAGTGTGAATCTGTACAATCTCAAACCGTAAGTAAATTCTGAAATTTACAAAAAATTAAGGAACATAAGAAATTGGTGGGGCCGTTTTGCTAGAAAGCTTAACCATAGGGATGTAATGGTTAATATCGAAACACATTGGGATTTTCTGAAATGCTTTTGAAATTCAAAACTAAAGGGTAGGTGGGGCTATTTGGTATTACACTTCAAAATTACGAGTCTTGATACAAGAACAATGAGGAGAAAGAGAGGTACACCTTTAACTACATGAATGAGAGTGATAGAGAAGGATATGTGCATGACAGAAACAGATAAGCAAGTTGCCAGGGATAGAAATAGGTGGCATCTACAAATTTGTGTTAATGACCCAATATGACATCTTATTCTAATTCCATTTAGCCGACCTCAATTTATTGAATTTTAAGACTTGGATAATGATGAATACACTTCAGGATTATGAAGAGAGGGCTTCTAATTGGCAGCGGCTGTCTAACAAGAAGACAGATAAAGGCTAGATAGAACTAAGGGAGTGGCGAAGGAAAAGGCAGTAATGGAGAATGGAGATCAAAAGTGAACAATGGCAGTGAAGGTGGAGATCAGTGGCAAACAATGGCGATGAAGATGGCGGTGGCGGTGGCAATGGCAAGTAGAGAAGATGATGGCAACAGGTAGACAATTCTTCTTTTTTCCAGACATGATCAAATTTCCCTTTGATGCCAAAATTGATGCAGGATAAAATCAAAACAAAACGAAACGAAAAATAGAAAACAATCCTCCACAAGATTGGTGAAGCCCAATTTCTACTAAAAAGTACCACCCCTTCTCAAAAAGAACAACGAATGTTCTTAATTTTTACTCAACTCCAATATGATTTTCTAATTACAAATCTAGTCTTTATATAGATTCTAAACTAAAAGAGGGAAAGCCAAAAGCCACAATCGGTTACTCAAATGAAAAGACAAGAAATTGAAGAAACTAAAATATATTTAGAGTGCTTTTATTAAATATTGCATTAATGGAACAACTCATCAATCTATTCCATACCATTATTGGATCTCAAGCGCAACAAAAACGTACTACATTAGTAAGGTTGATTCATACTGCTTACGCAATCAAGGTAGCTTGCTTTATTTTGCTTAAGGCATGCCAAGGTATTAGACAAGTAAAAGAATTAGTGTTTAATACAAAAGTCAATACTAATTGGTCACTAGCATTTTTTGCATATAAATAATCATTTATCAAATGAATTTTATAACTCTAAAAATCCCACTTACTAGTTCTTATTAATGTTATTCTTTTGATTTATTGATTATGATTAATATTGATTTTTATATACAATAAAACATAGGACTATTGTTGTAAAAATACAAACTTTCTGCCACACACTCAATTTAATATGAAATTCGGGAATTGATGAGGTAATATTCTCTAACAGCTATACAGATACTGTATACTGCTATAAATAATGTCATTTGTCAGTTGAAAAGACACTTTACTTTCTCTATATTAACTACAAAATTAAATACTTTCCATTAAGCAAATTACACTTTACCTTCATCAGATACTATTCTTACTTAAGCATAGGAGAGTTTGTGGGAAAACCCATATCCACACTTTCAGGTACAAAAGCGGAATTCAGCAATGCCCCCTCTTGCAGTAGAATATCCCGCCAAGCAAAGAGGAAGATCAGATTAATTAGAGTTCAGCAAAAACCATCCCAACCTCAAAGCTACTATATCATCCCCGGGAGCCTTTACCCAGCCCCATTCCGGATATTGACTCTTCATTTATGATTGATAGCTTGTTGGGATTATACTAAAAGACATGGTTGTTTTATACAGATAATGTATACTGCTATAAATAATGTCATTTGTCAGTTGAAAAGACACTTCACTTTCTCTATATTAACTACAAAATTAAATACTTTCCATTAAGCAAATTACACTTTACCTTCATCAGATACTATTCTTACTTAAGCATAGGAGAGTTTGTGAGAAAACCCATATCCACACTTTCAGGTACAAAAGCGGAATTCAGCAATGCCCCCTCTTGCAGTAGAATATCCCGCCAAGCAAAGAGGAAGATCAGATTAATTAGAGTTCAGCAAAAACCATCCCAACCTCAAAGCTACTATATCATCCCCGAGAGCCTTTACCCAGCCCCATTCCGGATATTGACTCTTCATTTATGATTGATAGCTTGTTGGGATTATACTAAAAGACATGGTTGTTTTAGATTTAGTATTTTCATAATAAAAGTTATTTCTTTTTAATGAGAATATGTATGAGCAATGTTTATTTAACATTATATTTTAATGAATAAGTATGTGTCTAATATTCTATATAGTAGATGATCTAGTGTGTAGAGTACGGCTTACACACAGAAGATTAGATTATCGTTCCTTGTAAAATATAAGTTTTATATTTACAATTTTAGATGAAAATGAACACACCATCGGCAAATTATAGTACATGATTTTAGTAGGTCTGTCTTGACTATAGAGAACAGTACAGTTCTAACTCTTGTACTAGTACACTTTGTGTGTATTAAACAGGATCGTCTTGATGTAATTATTTTAGTACTGATTATATAAGACAATTAATACCTTGTGGTCATAGATAGTGTTTACACTCTTAATCCTTAAATTATTATTTAGACATGCATAGACAATATTTGTTATTTGGATTCATAGAAGAGTAATATTCATTATAAGTCCATAAATTTGGTGAGTTGGATGGTAACATTTTTCATATGGTGTTTATTAATAATTGATGGAATCTACATTCCTGAATAGGGATTAATGATATTCCCTTAAGGAAGCTTATAAGTTTTGATTGTATAAAACCCTGCAGGTGAATTTTGTAATCCGATAAGTCAAATAAGTTAAGTGGAAGGTAAATGGAAGATCTTCAGCAAATTTATATGCTAATTAAATTAGATGGAAACCGAATTATAAATTCGTAATATTGGGAGAGAGTTTAGTTACAATCATGTAGTGGTATGGATTGTAATTTATGCAGATAAGGATTATCTTGGTAGATAAGATTGAATGCAAATCTGTATAGGATAGCTCTTCCAATATTTTGCCATCAGACCCCTACCTAGCCTATTTAAACACATTCCATAAGCAGAAATAGAGGGAAATTAATTATCACTTTTGCCACAAATGTAGAGAACCCACCCTCTCTTAACGAGCAAGGTGTTTAACAGGAATACAACAGAAGATCAGAAATTGTGCAACTTCCTTCTGCCAGAACATTCTTGTTAGTGTTCACAAGATTTATACACACAAATCTCATAGGTATAATTTTAATCATACCTGGTAAAACAAAATCAATTAATGATAGTATATGCACACGCTATTACAAGATTTTTATATTTTTTCTGTTGCGATCCAACAATTGATATCGGAACCTAGATCAATATTGTGTACATTACTATCATACCACGTTCTCCATGAAAACTAGATCTATGCATGCTTAGGCTAGAATGTACATGTGGACTAACATATATTTTGCAGCGTTCTGTCTAATCATCATGGTCGTATATATGCATGTATACATGTGTTGATTGATTCTTAGATTGTGAACTCCATGCTTAAGAAGGCATATGATCTTTGTAACATGCATATGTTTCTCCAATTGTATTATGGAGGCATATATTATGTTTTTATCTATGTCGCATGTTTTTCTCCAATTAAGTTAAGGAGGCATGCAGTCTATTTTTATATGTAATTTCTTAGAGAATAGCAGAAGAATATATTATGTACATATCATTCAAGATTTCAAGAAGCTTCAAGATTTTGAATCTTGACCATGATAATCAGCATAATATTTTTCCATTTATGTATTATGTCTATCATGTAATGATTATAATGTTCATGTGATGGTTATAATATTCTAATTATTGTAAGTATCTTGAAGAGAACATGGATATTATCATGTTGTGTTAGGTTTAATATTTCAATGGTAATTTATACATATCAACTAGATAATAAAATTAATTGTATCATCAATAAAATTAAAGAGAGTATGAGATTTTGTTTGTTACATGTATAAGGAATTGTTGGAATTGGAATATTAAATAACAAAAAAATCTCTCATACCTTAAAAAGATTACTAAGTTGGTACAGGAATTTATTTCGTATAAATCCCATGGTCTCCATCAATGGTTTGTAGATGATGTAATTAATTACTTTTCCCATCGGATAGAATTAATTAATTACGGAATCATCAAGTACAAACTCTAGTAATTGTTAGTCGTGCATCACTTCCTCATCTGCGGGATACACAATAGTACAATAAATCTAGATGCCAATAATGGCACACACTTAGCTATAATTAATAGTATACTCACCATTACTATCATTTATAGGACCGAAGTTAGGTAAACAATTTAATTTTACTTGACACGATGAAGTGTCTAGATAGTAAAATTAATAGGTTTAAACCTATCTATACAAATGTTAAATAGTAGAAGACTTCCCATCGAATCATACTATTTACAGTATTTTAGGTTGTTGGCAGATTCTTTTAAAAATATTGGTTGAGGGACCTTATTTATACGTTTGAATTCAAAGTTAAACAATTGTTCATTTGTATTTATTACATACATGATTATTAGGATTAAAATGGCACCATTCAGCCCACTTGTTATGATTCTTAAAGAAAATAAATTGGTTGGTCCTCATTACATAGACTGGAAAAGGAATATGGATATTTTACTAACTGTTGTTGAATACAAATATGTGCTCACTGAAGTTTGCCCCGAGAAACCTCCCGAAGGGGCAACTGAAGAGGAATCTCAGCCATATCGTAAGTAGGTTAAGCTGATGAGATGGCGCGGTGCTACATTTTGGCATTTATGTCAAATGTGTTGCAACATCAGCATCAGTCTATGCCTACAGCTTTTGATATGATAGAGAGCATCAAAGAGATGTTCGGGGAACAAAATCGTGCCGCAAGGCAGACAACGGTGAAGGATCTCATTAACACAAGTATGGCTGAAAGAACCCCAGTTAGGGATCATGTTCTGAAGATGAGTCTTCTGAATGAACTACAAATTCTTGGAGCTGAAATCGATGAGTATACCCAGGTTGATATCATACTCCGGTCACTGCCTGATTCTTTTAAGTAGTTTTGCCTAAATTATAACATGAATAAATTTAGTTTTTCATTGGCTGAACTATTTAAAAAACTACAAGTAGCTGAGGGGTTTATCAAGAAACCTACAGTTGTTTTTGTGGCTGAAAAAGGTTTTGCTTCTAAACCAAAAGGAAAGAAGAAGCAAAAAAAGGTTCAAAAGCATAAAGCACCTCAGCAGAGTGCATTAAAGAGGCCTAAGGGCAAGTGCTTCCATTGCAAGGCGTCAGGCCATTGGAAACTACAATGTCCAATTCTGCTTGCCAAGAAACAAGCTTAAGGTGAATCTTTTCCACTTGTGGTTGAAACATGTTTAGAGGTGTTATCTACTAATACTTGGTGTGCAGATACGAGAGTCACTAATCATATTTGCAATTCTTTGTAGGCATTTCAGATAACCAAGAATCTAAGTGAGGGAGAAATCTACATGTTTATATGGAATGACACTAAAGTACCACTTATTGCAGCAAGAAATGTTACTATTTCTTTTAGTAGGTATATGTTTTTTATAATGAAATATGTCCTTTATGTACCTTCAATTAGAAGAAATTTAGTTTGAGTTTTTAATTTAGTTAAGGATGGATATTCTATTTATCTTAATAATTCAATTATTATTAAGCCAAATAAATATTTTATCCATTCTAGTGCATTGGGGGAAGATCTTTTTATTATTAATGATGCCACATATATGCT
This sequence comes from Embelia ribes, assembly GCA_001753735.1. Lineage (NCBI taxonomy): Eukaryota > Viridiplantae > Streptophyta > Magnoliopsida > Ericales > Primulaceae > Embelia > Embelia ribes. The sequence continues at coordinate 7,397 of MKEJ01064789.1, forward strand.
GCAACTAAATGTAACGATAATACTATTAATCTACCATATAAGAGGAAAAGGGCTTTTGAAATAAACCAAACTTATCTTTGGCACTTACGGTCATATTAATCAAAAATAGATTTCTAAACTGGTAAAGGATGGGCCATTAGGCGCATACAAGTGGAGTCACTACCAATTTGTGAACCTGCTTATAAGGTTAAATTACCAAGCGGCCTTTTTCGGCAAAAGACCAAAGTGCCAATGATACATTAGAATTAGTTCATTCTGATTTTTGTGGACCTATGAATATCTTAGCAAGAGGAGTTTTGAGTATTTTTTCACTTTCGTTGACGAGTATGGGTATATTTATTTGATACATCGCAACTCTGAATGCTTTGTTCGAAGTTTTTAAGGCAAAAGTGAAGAAGCATCAAGTAAAATGTATTAAGATACTACAATCTAATCGTGGTGGTGAATACCTTTTGGGAGAATTTGTAGATTACTTATCAGCTGGGGGAGTTACTTTCCCGTTATTTGAATCGGGAAAGCCATAACAAAATGGTATAGTGGAAAGAAGAATATGACTCTTATAGGTATGGTTAGATCTATGATGAATTATTCGGATTTACCGGATTCGTTTTGGGGACATGCATTAAAAATAACAATATATATTTGGTACCATCTAAGTCAGTACCAACTACTAACACATAATTTTGGACTGGGTATAAACCTAGTTTGCGGCATATTCGGTTATGGGTTAGTCTAATACACATGCCGAAAGGGAAAGTTGATAGTTTGAATTAAGGACAAAAGTTTGTTTCTTTGTTGGGTATCCCAAAAGAATAAAAGGAGGTTTATTTTACTGTCCTAAAGATTAGAAAGTTTGCATCAATACCCGATTCTTAGAGGATGACTATATAATAAACTACAAATCCAGAAGCAAGATTATTTTAGATGAGCCTAGAGAAGACATATCAGTACCAACTTTTGTTATACCTTCATTACAGCAAGAACTAGTACAAGTAACCGAGTCATCAGAACATGAAAGTGCTAGTATACATGGTGTGCTTTGCCACAGTGGGTAGGTTAGACACCAACCGGTTAGGTATACATTTTTCGGATAGTTTTTTTAGATGATCCCTGATGAATTGGATACTCAACCAATCAATTATAATGAAGAATTTTAAGACAAAGATGCAAAATTTGGCAAATGAAATCAAAGATGTAGTTTATTTACTATAATCAAGTCTGGAAGCTTGTAGAAGCACCCGAAGGGCTAAAACCCATCGAATGCAAGTTTATCTATAAGAAAAAGATAAGAGCAGATGGGAAGGTGGAAACATTCAAGGCAAGAATTATAGCTAAAAAGTTCACCTAAAAAGAGAGAATTGATTATGAGGAAATCTTTTCGCAAATAGCTATGCATATCCGAAGACTCTTATCTATTGCAGCTCATTTCGATTATGAAATTTGGCAAATGGATGTCAAGGCAACTTTCTGCAATGGAAGTCTTGAGGAATGCATTTATATGGTGCAACCAGATGGTTTTATAGCAAATGGTCAATAGCACACGGTGTGCAACTATAAGAAGTCCATTTATGAATTTTAGCAAGCATCTAGATTTTGGAATACTCATTTTAATCAAGCCATTAAAGCTTATGGTTTTAATCAATTCTATAACAAATCTAGTGTGTACAAGAAGCGTGATGAAAATGTTTCAATATTCTTGGTACTATATGTTGATGATATACTACTTATTGGAAACGATGTGGGAGTGTTGTTGTTAGCCAAATTTTGGTTATCAGGATAGTTCGATATGAAGGACTTGGGAGAAGCTAGCCACATGTCAAGCCCTGAATTTCCTCAAATCCGGGGACGTGAACTTAAAAGAAAAGAAAAGAAAAATAAAAGAAAATAACGAACGATAACTACCAATCCCCAACTACAACAACCACATATACATATAGCATTCCTACAAATACACAAATACACACACACACACACACACAGAGACTGATGCATTATAGAACGTCAACAATAATAAAGTAAAATACCTAAATTTACATCAATATCTTCAAGCTGCATACTTGTCCAAAAAGAAAAAAAATACATCAGCATCCTGAGACTACAATAACACTGCTACAAAATAATAGACTTCACTATGAGTAAATCCATGTCTAACTTGCATGGCCCAAACTCTTCTCCTCCGCACCTACCAAACATATATAGGCAAAATATGTGTAACAACAAAAGAACAAGTCAGATTCTAAACAAAACTATAAAAGTGAGTCTAAATAGTATATGCCATGTATACATATGTGAATATACAAAACTTAACGTTAAACAACGAGTTTTTAGTATGTACATATCTACAACATGAGGGATAATCTATAAGTTCTCCAATTCCTCCGCGATACTACATATATAACTACAATGCTTGGACTACAAGTTTATCCTATTTCATGCTCTATGGATGAGGGGGGAAGTGCTAAGTCTAAAATGCACAACTATGCTCGTCCTAAAATACAAATCCCAAATACACCACATGCCAAAATCATTGCATAACTAATGCAGCACATACTGAATACACTACATATCTAATACAACACAATTTACAATGAGTTGAAAACTCATGCCCTTTCTTCTTTATAAATAAATAAATGGTGCGAATATTCTCTCTTCGCCCATTCTCAATCCTCATATACTACATACCGAAAACACCACAATTTATAAAGAGTTGGCAACCCATGCCCCCTTTTCTTTATAAATAAATAAATGGTATGAATACACTCACTTTATCCATTCCCAATCCTCATACACCGCATAACAAAACACCGCATTTTATAAAGAGTTGACAACTCGTGCCCTCTCCTCTTTATAAATAAATAAATAAATAGTACAAATATACTCTCTTTGCCCATTCCCAACTCAGAGCTGTCAAGTGACTCAAAACTCCGCGAAGGGATATATTGCACGTATCCTTAAATTTATACACCACCATATAACTGCATTAAATCATATGCCTCCAATATATACATCGCCAAAGTAGATACGATAAATTATTCACTGCTAACACATCTACGATATGTACGCTTTTAATTCATAAACATATCTTAAATGCCACTGGTTTCATCCATGAATATATATATATATATATATACACACACACACACACACACACATATATATTTATTTATATACTATACATATGTGTGTGTATGTGTGTATAACCACGAAAAATGTTTTAAAAACTACAAGTACACTTTTAAGATTTCACAACATATGCTTTGCAAAACTCCAAAACCTTACTTTCCAATCTTAAAAATCTCTTTTCAAAATTCCATAGTCATCATTTTCAAATCTTCTCATATACTTATTTTTCAAAATTCCTATTCTTAGAATATAATTTACCACGAAAATATACATAGGTTTTGCTATATAGTTTATATATATCTCCTCGAGTAAATAGACTATGAATACTAATTTAGAATGACAAATACCTGAATACTACATTGCCAATCATAGCAAGCCTCGAAGAACTCTACCACAACTCTGCAACAACTCCACCATGACTCAGCAACAACTCCACAACAAACGTTGTATGAATATATATACCATGATACATATATATATGCCATAAAATAGATACTACTACAAGTACCATCATGCCCCGATGTCGACATACATACAGAAACTCAAATTTATATTATTTTTCTTAATTTGCCTATACCTCATACGCCTCTGCAAGTCACCAAAAGATGTCTCGAACTCAATCTTTAAAACTCCTTTCCTTGCTCCTCCAATTCGGTCTACCTCCGCCACTAAAATCATATTGATCCTATACATGAAAATAATCTATAACACATAAGAAAAATATTTCCTAATTTTATTTCAACAACTCAATTGATATGAAAATCAATGAAATGTAATCGAAAAAACAAAACGATGAAACTTGCGTCAATATGAAGCCCCCACGATGTTGATTCGGAATATGCAAGTCTCAAGCTCGGGGAACCCTTAGAATAGATAAAACGGGCCCAAAATTCCTCTTACTTAAATTCTCGATTCGATCTTTCAACGCGTCTCAAATCGGGACGAGCTTATACATGAAAATGATATACACAATGTAAGGAAGAAGAGATACTAATTTATTTTGACAAACTCGTTACGCACCAAAAATGAGGAATCATAAACGAACCAGAGAAGAGATAAACTTATGCTATCTTGAAGCTCTAGAGATGAGGATTCAGAATATCTACTTTTTATTCGCAAACAATGACCCAAGATAGATGGATCATGAAGAAGAAGCTTGAAGCTTAAAGAATCACCACTCTCTCTCTCCTTTTCTTTTCCCGATCAAAAGTGTAATGGGAAAATATATGGCTCTCAACTCATGTGATAAAGCAGTGGGGCCCTAACATTGCCTTGTTCGTCGGTCTATCGGCAGTCTATCCATCGGCAGATGGCCATCGGATGCCCCATTAAATGCCACCCTTAGCTTAAGTGGTTCCTCTGGAATTTTTGAGCAAAGGTTCGACCCCTTTCCCGACCGTCGGACAGGCATCGGGCACACCAGTTTTTCTAAACTTTCAACTACTCTACTAATCTTACAAAGGCATAAAAATGCCACACTTGCTATATAATGCCAACAAACTCTACACTACCACAACAAATCCGCAACATGATGACTACAATCGGAATGAGAAATAAATAATATCATTACAATTTGTGTAATAATATTATTGATGAAAGCGAAAAATTCATTCAAAATTTTTAGGACAGTACATCCTCCCCTCATTAGGAAATTTCATCCCTGAAATTAGCAACCACTAGAAAAGAATAGAAGCGGAGATTAATAAATCTGCCAAACGAAGTAATAACTTTTTGCATTTTTGAAAAAAGAGAAAGGTTCCAAACGAATCAACTTTAGTATTACAAATTGGTCGAGTTATGGTGAGAAGATACAATTCCTTAAGTCTATAAATGATGTCGGCAGATTCAAATAGAGTTTCTGAATTATCTTCCGTCCAATCTTCCCATGGATGATATCAGAAAAGAACTTCGATCTCTTCTGTTGATTAGACAAAGTATCGATCCTTAGTAACGATTCAAGCAAGACTATAACATTTAAAAGTATGAACAAAAACCAACTTATTATCTATAAAACATCATACCTACAATATCAACCTCGACCATTCAACCACCGCCTAAATCACTGCATAGAAAATAGTACCTAAACACACACACACACACACATAACTATGTGTTAGCTACTATTTTCTATGTATCTTTGACTCGTCAAAGAAGGCATTGCAAGTACTTATATCTTCGTAATTAATTCTTTGCCACCGCATATACTGAACAAATCTCGAATTCCTTGAGTCAAAATAAATGATAGCATACCTCAAAGATTAAAAGGCTCAGAAAATCCTTCGGGACACCGCGACTGTATGTGGCCCATAGTGCCACATCTACGACAGATAACCACAGGGCATGAAAGCTGAATATGCTCCTTAGAGCCACAAAGAGACGACATACAATAGGAAGAGGGCAATCACGAATCAAATGGCCTATTCTATCAATATTATAGCATGCCCCATCCTGAACCAAAGAATTCGAAGGAAAAATTTAGAGTATCTGAGGTTGCCCTCAGAAAGAAGAAGTAAAAGAGTCATGTGACCTTTTTCTATCACCACCTCCATTAGTACTTGAATCACCACCACTGCCAACACTATCACCACTGTCACCACAACTTTTCAAACCCATTTCCAAAGCATGAACCACCTAAGGACCCGAAGTTTCACCCGAAGGCCAAAAAGGACAAGAAGCATCGAGACGCTACTTATTCAATGGGCTAGCCTCAACCCCCATCGCGGTATTTAAGCATCTCCTTTAGGTTTCATGAAGACAAGCAGCAACTAGAATTTGAATAGAAGAGCATAAACTGCTTTCGAACCTTAGATAGCGAAGTTTCTCTATAGACTCCTACTCCAGTGCATACCGAGAAAGACTAGTAAATTTCATCGGATATTGATGAACTGTCATATCCCCTTGAACAAGATTCATAATGTCCTCTAGTTTTTTCTCTCAAAGTATGTCAAGAAAGAACTGTTCTAAGAAAAGTTCCTGAAATGTGGCCCAAGTACTATTGTCTTGACCGTAAAATTTTTCTTGATTATTCCATCACTCTATCGCGCCTCCTCTAAGATTAAATGGCATCATTGCCATCTAAAGATCATCTTTCTCCATTTAGAGTTCTCTAAAGATCCGTTCTACCGCCATTATCCATTGTTTCATCACGTCTGCCTCTATATTGCCTTTAAAGATTGGAGGATCCATCATCCAAAAATATTTTGTGTTGCCGAAGATTGAGTCACATCACTCCACCTCTAACTTTCCGCCAATCGATTAAAAGTTATCTTTATAACACGATAAATGTTGGAAGGCTCATTGTGACCCTCCGGTCTACCTCCACGTCGACCATCACCTCAATTACCTTTATTATGATTTGTCATCTTCCAATTTCACTATCACAAATAAAGGACAAATAAAATATAAGTCCACAATGATATATATATGGCATCACAAGTATATATTAAACACCGCAATATCTAAATATAACAATTTAGAAATTCCTCCGCATCAATGCCTCAAACACCACTATACTCATTGCTAACACCACCACAACCTTATATATATATCTCAAATAACTATACTACGAAATAAATATCTCTCGTATATTTATTAGTACAAACAAATCTTGAATCCACAAACATAACTAATACTCAATTACCCTTGAATCATAGATATATATCACATACACATAACATATATATATCATAAACCTCCACGAAAACTATTGAACTTGTGAGAAAAAATAACATTACATCTCCATAACCCAAACACAACTTGTTACCGCGACGATAGACCCAACCCAAAAGTCACCAAGGTTAACATAACCCGATTAGCTCTGATACCAACCTATCACACTCCAAGTTTTCTCAAACTCGGGGATGCGAACTCAAAAGAAAATAAAAGAAAATAACAAATGATAACTACCACTCCCCAACTACAAAAGCCACATATACATATAACCTGTCTACATATATATATATATATGTATATACATATAGCCTGCTTGCATAATAGAACATCAACAACAATAAAGTAAACTATTGAAGTTTACATCCACATCTTCAAGCTACATACTTGTCCAAAATGAAAATATAAACAATAAATATCTCTTGCCTCGAATACAAAAAAAAAAAAAAAA
>MKEJ01064794.1:0-14511 GCA_001753735.1 Embelia ribes
TCAACTTGTACTTTTCCTTCTGCAGTAGAGAGTGTAGTTCTTTCCTTGTCAAACTTCTCATTTTCGTAAATTCAGGTACCTCTACTTCTTCGAAAAGGGAAACCCACAAGTTACAAGTGCTTCAATACAAAGCCTCATCGAATTAATCAGAACTGAGATGCAAAGTGATACCGCAACGCCTGATGCAGCTTCAAATGCTTTCTTCGCTAGTACCTTGCGGTACATTCAATTTCAGAAACAGAAAGGGGGTGCAATGGGAGAAAAATTTGGAACCATCACCTTGTGAAGTGTGTAAAGATGCGAGTCGTTAAAGTGCCATTCAATTTTTTTATTTGTGTTTAGTACCCCCCCTATAGCATTTGGGTATATATGTTGAAGAGAGATGCTAAGAACGATTGTTTGTATCGCGGTTATCCTATCTCAACCGCCCACAGTCGTTGCGTATTCCAAAAGTTACATGCATTGGCCATCTGATGGCTGAGATTTGACATTAGCGATTGCAGCGAAGGTGGGAAGCACTCTTCTTGGTTAAAATATTGTAATTAGTTATCCTGCTTATGCCATGTGTTATACTCGCTTGCAAGTTTCAATTTTCAATGAATATATGGAACAACTCTCTTTTTTCTGTATAATAGGTTTCTGAATCATAAATAATTGTAGCATTTGAAGTTCAACTGTATGCATAGTTATTTGAATTTCAAGACTTAATGTTTTTCTTTTTTAAAATGGTGGAAGCTTGTGTGTTATAGCTATGTCAAAATTATGATTGTACCACCGTAAACCCGTCCTCGGAAGATCGAGAGTTCATTGTGAAGCAAACCTTAATGTTCTATTATGTAAGTCCCAGGTGATGCTAACTGTTCGATAAACCATGCGCTACAACCATGAACTCGAAACATTTTCATATCCCCTCGAATTGAAACTATACCAATTTTCCTTCAAGTCCCAAGGGGTGTCCCTTATCCCAGGCCCTTGAATACTGCAATGGTTGATCAGACAAAAAACTCTTTGAGTCTCCCACACACTAAACTTATTTATGCCCAAAAACAAAACAGAACGAAAAATCTTCAATTTTCAAAGTTTAGTAAAAGAAATAGATTATTTTATTTTGATATTAATAAAGCATAATTAGGGTTTTAGGTTATTTGCTTAAAAGATGGGTAATATTTGACTATTAAATTTTTAAACTGAGCTTATTACATTTTTGACCTAAATAGATGAACTGAAAGTTTTAAAATCTAACTTTTTCTTTATTCATAAATAAATTAATTTATACTCTCTCAGTTGTATTTTAATAGATCATCTTTCCTTTTTTGTTTGTCCCTTATTATAAACAAATTAACTTATTTAAAAGGTAACCAAAATAGGCATTTTAATTATTTACACTAGTTAAATATACTTTTTGTAAATAAACAATTTTTTTATATTTCCAATAAAATGTATCATAGTAAAATAAGTAAAAAAAATTTAATGTTACAAATATTCTAACTATTTTTTTTAATTTAAATGAAAATTTAAACAACCCTGTTAATTTGGTATCTCAACTCCCTACCCCTTTTTTGATTTGAGAAAAGAAAAAGGATAAATGGGTGAGAAATATATTAAATTAAGTATTTTTATTTTCAAATTTTTTTTAACAAATGTAACAATGACTTTCTTTAATGCCAATGTTAATATTTATCCTTTTCTTATTAAAAAATATTTTTTTTTGCTAATATATAAAACACACATCAATATATCCAAAAAAAAAATAATTTTTAATTTTCATATTTGTATTATTAAATTAATTGTGTAAAACATTTATTTTTAAAAAATTAAAAATAATTAATTTCTATTTTATAAAAAAAATTGAAATTTAAAAAAAGAGATTTAAATTTTAATAAGAATGATTTAAGTATTTGGTCAAAATGTGCAAGAAAATGGAATTTACAATTTCCCTTGCTGAAATTCACAACCGCCTCATTTTCAACTTGCTGCTGAAGTTTCCACAGAGAGAGAGAGAGAGAGATGAAGAGAGTCGGCGGACTTTTTCTCCTGAGCCGTGCCGCCGCCGTAAACCGCCGCCTAATTCAAGCAGCGGCGCCGTTTCACGGCACCACCGCCACCAGCAACAGTAATCCTTCACCAGAGCCCAATTTGTTCTCCGCTGGGCAGTGGAAGCGCTCCGCCGCGGGGAAGGCGTTGTTCTCCGCCTCCGCCGCGTCTCGTCTCTCGGAAGGCGCTGCTCAGGCTGAGGACCCGCCGGTGAAGGTGGTCCCCAACGACGTCGTTCTCTACCAGTACGAAGCTTGCCCCTTCTGTAACAAAGTTAAAGGTGCTTTGCAATTTATTCTTCTTTATATATATATATATACATATAAACAAAACGTTCATATGCACATTACCCGAAAAAAAAGTTGCAGATTATCAATTCTCCAGCCATTAATACTGCTTTTCCCCAAACCCCTTTTTCTATCTCTTCCAATGCTCAAAATTCTTCAATTTCCCCCATTAATAGGTTCTGTAAAATGAAGAAGAGGAGAATTTAGTAGGTAGTTCTGAGTTGTGGGGTTTCCAGTTTTGCCATTGTTTTGATTTTTTTAAACCATTTTTGGAAATGGGGAGTATTTATTGGGTGAAATTTATTTTAGTGTTTTGTTTGGGAGTTTTATTTTGGGGTGCTTTGTGTGAGTACAGTGGTGATGAAGCTAGTGGTGTATATATTGTAACTCTGAAACAAACCCCTTCTTCTCACTACAATGATCAAAGTAAATTTGGAAAAAATAGTTTTGAGCTAGATGCTTCTAGTGCAGCAAATAGATTGGAAACACCAAGGTAATGTTTTAATTTGTTTTTGTTTTACTCTTCCTATTGAACAACAGGTTTTTGTGGTAAAAGTTGGGATTGTTTCTGTTTTTTCAGTTCATTAGATTGGTAAGTAGAGTCACAGTCACTGAATTAATTGTTTTTTATTAGTAATTTTTCTAAATTGGTGATTTTTACTTATCTTTTAGTGGGGTCTGGAATTTACCCATTTTGGGAATATTTCAAGAACTCAGAATAGTTAATAGACATGTAATGGATGGTGCAGTTGATTCGTTCATCCATTTTTTATTTAATTTATTCTTATTACTAACCTTTAATTAGTTCCTAAGCCTTTTTAATAGTGTTCAATTCACCTTCATGTTTCTTATTTGTCTAATTTTAGACATTCTTTTGATGATTTGCTACAATTAGAAGATTTTGTAACCTCGTCATGGTTGAAAGAGTTTCCTTTTATTGGGGTCTCTGGAATTTTTGCATTTTAAAATTTTCGAATAATTAAAGCACATGGAACTGTTGAAGTAGTTGGCATTTTTCCAGTTTTGTTTTTATTGATTCATCTGTTATTAGTTTTTAGAAAATTGCTTCAAGGGTTTCCTACTGTTAGTTACTTTACCTTAATAGTACTATATCTTTTAATTTATGCTTGCTTCTCAAATAATGGTTGTAATTTATCTTCAATTACTTAATGCAGTAATGTTACGCGGAGAGGTGGGAACCCAAGCTCTTATATTTCCCGGGTTCATGATTCATTGTTGAGGAGCATTCTGAGAGGGGAGAAATATCAAAAGCTGTATAGCTATCACTACTTAATCAACGGATTTGCTGTGCTTGTAAACCCCCAACAGGTATGCTTTTTGAAAAGGTTTAGATTTTGCAATAAGAACTATTACCGTCATTGTGGAGTAATATAGTTTTGTAAACATGTAATAATTGGGTATCATGTTGATAATGTAGACAGTCTCAACCTAGGGTCCGTGACTTTGTGCTTTGAGTGTGGTTAATAGTACTTAGCTGTTTATCTAACTACGAGTACAATGAGCTCGGTTGAAAAGAAGAATGATAAATTGTTTGTCGCTTTATATCACTTTTCAACTTCTTCAATATGTCATCTTAAACTCGCTGGCTTTAAGCGGTGTTTGCAGTTCTAAACTGAAATAAATACTTCTCGAAAGTATTTTGTGTTTTGTTTTAACAATCTTATTTAAGAAATCATTGAATGTCTGTTAACCTTGTTGATTTTTCTTATCAGTATATTATTTTAATTGTGTTGAACAACAATTGCCTACCTTTTGTTTTACAAGAATTTTTATTTTGTTTTGAATTTCATTAAAATCTCGAACCAAGAGTCATTGGATCCTGGATTTTTGCCTTCTTTTCTGGGGGTAATTTGAACATTTTTCTCGTGAGATCATCAGTGAAAGATGGAGAATGACGATATGTCCACGGTCTTGTGGAAATTATCTAGAAAACGAAGATATGAAATTGAAATGAGGTCACCTGAAAATTTACATATCTTACCTTTTCCTAGTTATTGTTTTACCTGAAAAATAACAAAAGTATCTCATTTGCATTTTTCTTCCTTCATCATGATTATCAATTTTGTAATTTTTGCTATGTTTGAAGGCTGATAAGCTATCTAGGAGAAGAGAAGTTGCAAATGTGGTATTAGATTTTTCAGTCAGAACTGCAACCACGCATACTCCGCAGTTTCTGGGTCTACCTCAAGGTGCATGGGCACAAGAAGGTGGATATGGTTCAGCAGGAGAGGGTGTTGTAATAGGTTTTATTGATACAGGTATTGATCCGACGCATCCAAGTTTCTCAGATGAGTTATCTGAGAGTCCCTATCCGGTCCCGCAACACTTTTCTGGCATATGTGAAGTTACTAGGGATTTTCCATCTGGGTCCTGCAACAGAAAGCTTGTTGGGGCATGTCATTTTGCTGCATCAGCTATAACCAGAGGAATATTTAATGCTAGTCAGGATTATGCTTCTCCATTTGATGGCGATGGTCATGGGACGTGAGTACTTTTTTAATCCGTCGATGTTTTAGTATGGAAGCTTGTCCAGTTTTTGACTGTTGCTTTTTCTTTGTCATTATTTCAAATTTTACATCAATACTCTTGTAAAATATCTGGTTATAGCATCATCATCTAATTGCTGAAAAAGAAAAAAGAAAAAAAAGAAAAAGGTTTATTCGCAGTAGCAACTAAATTTTGACTTCTGATAAATGTTAGTAGGTTGATATGATTCTTTGTCTATTGTGGTTTAGATGTTTCTGAGTCAGATTTGTTAGTTCTGAATGTGCTTGCCAACTTGTTGTAGGGCATTCATACTATTGTATGAAGCAATTGTTTCCAAAGTAAAACCTTCAATAGGTAGAACAGATACACGAATTTTTTGTATGAGCATTCTTATGTATTGTGATTTTATTCTTTCGAATTTGGACTATCCTTATGATTTCCATATGTTCTATATTTTCTCCAAATTAGTAATCTTTTATTTCCATTTTGAATATTACTATATTCGTGACTTGATGATTCAAAATTTTCATTAACACAGGCACACAGCTTCCATTGCATCTGGAAATCATGGAATCCCAGTTGTAGTAGCTGGACATCACTTTGGGAATGCAAGCGGAATGGCTCCTCGTTCTCAGTAATTATCAAAACCTGCTTTATTTAACTTTTTATTAGTTGCCGTATCAGCCAAATCGTCTATTTATGAAGTGCTATCTGAAATTGCAATATTCAGTGGAGACAACTTTTAAGCATTATAGGAAGTCAGATATTCATGTTTAATCCTTATCTCCTTGTATTATTCGTCTTCATCTATTTTCTGGCAATATTTACTTTTTAGTTTGTTTACGATTGCTTTTTCTCCTTCGCTATCTCATTTTAACTTGCCATGTTCGTTTACAATGGCAGCAGTGTACATAATATAGTAACACAATTATTAGTGCTCCAAGTTAGACATTTTTCTTTGTTGACAATTAGAAAAATATTTCATAAAGGACGGATGAGTCATCCTACATACTGCCTATCTGCCCTTGTGTCCCTAAGAAGATGTATTAGTTTGTATTAAAAGAATTGATGTAATGAACAAAAATGTGTGCGCATAGAAGTCGAGACATGGAAGTGATATTAATTATCATAGTGTATCTATGTAAAAATTTTGAATTGAAGGCTGTGCTATTGACTTGGAAAGAAAGGTTATGAAGTAAATTGATTTGCGAAATATTACTGTGGGTCTAATTGAAGTTGTGAAAGGACAAAATAGGACAGGGAAAACCTAAAATGCCCTTATTGGTCAGGAAAGACATGGCACTTTGTTTGATTAAGTCGTATGGAAGCAAATGATTCATGTAGGTGATACCACTTATAGCTGGGAAGGTTAAGTTGAGTGGATGACATGCTAATGTTATTAAGAGCTAGTTTGTATTCATTCACCAACTGTTGTCTTTATTTTGTGATTTACTTCTGCACTTCAAGAAATATTATGGTGTTAGTTTGTGTCCGACATTTTGGCTAATAAAACAACTATGTTCTCTAAGTTCCTCTATTGCTCGTGATATGTTGGCTTGGAATATTACTCCATGGATGTGCTGGTTGTAATGCATTAGAAATATTTTCAAATGGAAATACTTTGTATTACTTCTCTGTTTGCAGTGTAGATATTTGGTGTTATAGTCTGTATGAAACTGTTTTTGTTGTCATGATGCTAAAGAGGATTAATTTTTAGTTGTTAATCTAAAGAGAAGGACCTATTGCCTATTGGTGAAGAGTAATGAACAGAAATGTAATGTATGTTTTAGTTGAAAATCTGTAAAACCAAACGTGCCTCTATTACCAAGAGCATGTGCAACTCAATTAGCCCCTCTACAAGAATGAGACTACTCTAAAATGTTATTTTTTAGTGGAATATTTATGCACGCAGTTCATGCTTGTGTTAGTTCTAATGTCTTCTTTATATCACGAATTTTGCTTGTTTTTATAGCATCGCTGTCTACAAGGCACTTTACAAGAGCTTTGGAGGCTTTGCGGCAGATGTTGTGGCTGCCATAGACCAGGTATACATACCATAACAAAGTTTTCTTCTGGGAGATATTTTCCTATAAATAAGTCTATCAAGAGGCCCATTTAAGAAGGAAAATGATAAAAACCAATGTATCGTAAAATTAGTAATTGATTATTGATAAGCCAGATATGATATCTCGTTGCCTAGTTTGTCCACCTGGCATGTTCAAGATCCATTAAAAGCTATATTCATGAGCACATGGGGTCATTGGACTCAAAAGTAAAAGATAAAAATTAATTGAGGGGTAAGAACAGCTGCACTGAGTATATAGTTATGCAGACTGCGCCACAAAATATATTATAACTTGGATTTGGCCGAGCATGATGACAAGTTGATTAACTAAATCTAGGGCTTCACTATAGTGGATTTGAGTGGAAAGTTCTATAGTTGATGGTTGGTTGGGAAGAAAGTCTCTCAACTTGAGCATCAATGACCCGAGTTATTCTTGTCTCATATCAGCATGGTGCCTTTTAGATTTATTTTTGTGTTTATTGTGTTTCAGCATTTTAGCAATATATGCAGATGCTGCCGTCATATCTTTTTGCTTTTGGATTTTCTTTTCCTTTTTTTCCATAATAATAACAAAGATTGTTGCCACGACGTTTTCGTTCAAGTGTCCATTCATTTTCATCCATCAACACCCCATTCCCCTCCTTGTGTCAAGGAACATTCACCTGAAGTCCTGATTTTGAAAACAGTGATGAAGATTTGAGTATTGGGGCTTTATCCTATAAATTAGAAGCTGATCTGATTTATCCATTGCTAAAATGCCAGGCTGCTCAAGACGGAGTGGACATTATAAGTTTATCCATCACACCCAATAGACGCCCTCCGGGAATAGCAACCTTTTTCAATCCAATAGACATGGCACTATTATCAGCTGTAAAAGCTGGTATTTTTGTTGTCCAAGCAGCAGGCAATACTGGGCCATCACCCAAGAGCATGTCTTCGTTCAGTCCTTGGATCTTCACTGTTGGTGCAGCCACTCATGATAGGGTATATAGTAATTCTATTGCTCTTGGAAACAACATAACTATTGCAGGAGTTGGACTTGCACGTAAGTTGACGTTCTTCATATTGTTGTTTATTGGAACAAATTCGAGATATCTAGTTCGGTTCTTATGTGAGCTTCTAAAGCATCTTTCTTGTAAATCGTAACCTCGCAAGTGTCTGGGAACTTACTGTTCTATATGCTTAAATCTCAGCCGGAACTTATTAGCATGCAATGGGACTCTTGGACACTGTTATATCTTTTCCAAATTTTCTCCATTAACAGAAACATATCTCAGTACTCTAATCTGAGAATCATATGTACTTCATGGTGCTAAAAGTTATTTTTGACAAACTTAGGAAGAGGATACTTTAATATACCTAATTTATTTATTTGATAAACGTATTTATGAGCTGGAGGAAAAATTAAGACAATGTGATAGCTATATGTAAAAAACTGTAGATGATGGTGGAGGTTACCCATTGCAGATTCAATACGCTTGTTGCTACTTGACTTTGGAATCTATGGAAGCATAACTCTCTTACTTTATTCGACATGTACCTGCTTAAGCACCCTTTTGACCCTGCTTTTTCTTCTTTAAGTATGCATATTTGTGTCTGTAGGTATGTATAGTTCCAGGTGTATTTTTATACACGTTTACATTAAGTTCTTTAGCAATGTTTGATTCTGCATCATACTAGGCTGTGCCTATTTTTCCTTTTAAATGAAAAATTAATGATGAAACTTCATGATTGTCCAGCTGGAACAGGTAATGATGCACCATACACTCTGATTTCTGCTGTTCATGCGGTGAACGGCACACAAGCTGCAAATGATATGTATGTTGGTGAATGCCAAGATGCAAGTAATATGAATAAGGATCTTGTGCGGGGAAACCTCTTAATCTGTAGCTATTCCATCCGCTTCGTGCTTGGGCTTTCCACCATCAAACAAGCCTTGGAAACTGCCAAAAATCTTAGTGCAGCTGGTGTGGTGTTTTACATGGACCCTTTTGTTATCGGATATCAGCTTAATCCGGTTCCAATGAGGATGCCTGGAATTATAATTCCATCTTCAGATGATTCCAAGGTACTGTTTGCTATTGGTGTTGCTTGTTGAAATTGGAATGATATTGCCTCTCTTATTTTGATACAGAGTAAGTTCTTACTGGTTTAAGGAAAGATTACATTCAGGAACCTTCTTTATCATAAGAGTCTTCCATACCAAATCATCTTTTAATGCGTAGCATTGGACACACTTGAAGACTTCTGTACCAATATTATTTGTATTTACTGGAAAAGAAAGTGGGGTCAAAATGTAGAACAACCAGACGTTAATGCTGTTCAAACAAAAGAATAAACAAAAACATTCATATCGAAGGGACGAGTCAACACTGCGTTGGAAACATAAATAAAGTCGTGGCCCACGGCCCACCTTCTCTGTAACTCATAGTGATGTGTCAGCACTGCATTATAAGAGATTTCTGTAAGCAAATTATTTTCCTTGCAGCTACTTGTTAAACATCGAAAAAGCAATAGCACCATTTAAAAGTGAATATCAAAAGCACCCGTAATGGCATGATGCCTCCGGGCTCAGGCCGAAGAACACAAGGATAAACTTCTTCCTTACATGGGGCACTCATTTTCTCCTAATTTCTGTGCAGATCTTGCTTCAGTACTACAATTCTTCATTGGTGAGAAACGGAGATACAAATATTATTGTTAAATTTGGCGCATCTGCAAGCATTTCGGGTGGATTAAAAGCAAACTATAGCTATTCTGCCCCAAAGGTGATGTATTATTCTGCTAGGGGTCCTGATCCAGAAGACAGTGCTCTCGATAATGCTGACATACTAAAACCAAACCTGGTTGCTCCTGGAAACTCAATATGGGCTGCTTGGAGTTCCCTTGGTACCGACTCAGTTGAATTTGAAGGTATTGTCTTGAAACAAAAGCAGGGAAAAAATTGTCTTATGTGAAAGTTAAAAAATATGTATCATTGAACAAAAATTTATCCCGTTTTATTAGATATATTCCTGGCAAAGAACAGATTTTCAACCTTTTTGTGGGAAAGATCCAAAAAGTTGCCATTTACTAGATATCAGTTTATACTTCCAAAAAAATTATATGTAAGTTGATCTTTACTTTGGTTGCGACTTTGAAACCCAAGTTCTTTTCTATTTAGCTCATGAGCTGCGCGTTCAGTTTGAGGACTTAGCTTTAAAGCTAAGCTTGTTCGGGGCAATTCTGGCCAACAAAATAAACTTCAAGCTGGAAAATTTCAGCTTTTCTCACCGGTAATGAAAATCAGCCTTTCAATTTGAAAGCTGCATCCTTTCAAGCACTCATACCCAGGAACTTTTTTTTCTTTTTTTTTTGAGATGATTTCGAAATTTTTTATGATTTTCCGTCGTAACTTCATTTTTATTGGAAAAGTTTTTCGTTCATGGCTGTAGGTGAGAATTTTGCAATTATGTCGGGAACAAGCATGGCTGCTCCTCATATTGCTGGGCTAGCAGCCTTGATTAAGCAGAAGTTTCCTACTTTTAGTCCATCAGCCATTGGTTCTGCACTATCCACCACAGCTTCTTTATATGACAAGAATGGGGGCCCGATCATGGCCCAACGAGCTTATGCAAACCCAGATTTGAACCAGTCTCCTGCTACACCCTTCGACATGGGCAGTGGTTTTGTGAATGCAACTGGAGCATTGGACCCTGGTCTTATTTTTGATTTGGGTAAAGTCCTCCTACTGTTAAACACTGTCATTTTTTCTATGAAACTCTAGTAAAGTGCAACTCTGTGATGCCACGGCAATTTGACAAAATGCAATCCTTTGAAGTTATTATGCCAAATTTGATGTGTTAAGCTAAAGTTAAAGTTGTCTTTCAAATTGTTCTTATACATACCTGGTGATTTCCTAGCAGTTCATATAATTGGATGGTTGAAGCCAACGAGACCTGAAATTTGATATATATGCAATGTAGGCCAGTTGGTTTCCATGGTTAGGTTAAATGATTTACTCTAAATCAATCCGATACATTGAACAAATAATGTTGTTCCCCAGTGGAGGTGTGCCTTAATTCTTGGAATATTGTTTAGTTTTACTTTCCGGAAGTGTCTTTCTATTAACTTTCTGGAAGTGTCTTTCTGTTAAACTTTCCGGAAGTGTCTTTCTGTTAAACCTGAAACACTTCTGGAAATGTGTTTTAAAAAATGAAGGATTGAATCGTGTAAGAAATTTTTGCAGGTCTGGTCCTTGTAAATTAATGCTGGTTATCTTTCTATTATTGCATACTGTGCATTTCAGGCCCTCTGTTTGCGAAGATTACATTTTGCTAGCTGATTAAGTTCTTTAAAATGAAGCATGAGCACAATTTTGTATATAAGAATGCTCACTTTTTGGAAAATGTGCTTATAAATGTGCTCTAGGGTTTCGAAAAATATTGGTATATAGTTTCTTAAAAAACTCATGTCAGCTTTACTCTGGACATAAATTGAAAGTGGTGGACGCCCTGCTTTCACGTTACACAATTTAGTATTGATGAATCGACTTTTCAAAGGCCTTAAATGCGAAATTTTGGTTTATGACTCGTATTCCTATGGGTAAAGGTGGGACAACAAAGGTTGGGGCACAAACAAAAACTCTTAATTCATACAAATATCTTCCATTACCCAAAGGCCATCGTTTCTATGGTATTCTAAACTAGAAACAAAAGTCAGTTTGCTGATTATGAATCTCTGTGCAGGCTATGGTGATTACATGTCATTCCTCTGTGGCATAAATGGATCAGCACCAGTTGTATTGAACTACACGGCTCAAAGCTGTGCAAATGCTTCCACCATGATGGGCGCAGACTTAAACCTGCCTTCGATAACAATATCGAAACTAAATCAGTCTGCAACGGTCCAGCGCACGCTAACCAATGTTGCAGGCAATGAGACATACAGCGCGGGCTGGAGCGCTCCGTATGGGGTTTCTATTAATGTAAATCCATCTTGCTTCTCCATAGGAAATGGCGAAAGACTCGTTTTGAGTGTTAACCTGACCGCAACTATGAACAGCAGTGCCGTGAGTTTTGGAAGAATCGGGCTCTTTGGGCACTTGGGTCATGTTGTTAACATCCCTTTGTCGGTTATTGTTAAACTCTCCTATAACGCCACAGATACCTAATATGCAAGTGACGATTCTTTTGTAATGTGTGTTTTTAGGGTTTTTAGTTTTGCCGTTTTGAGATTTTTTGTCTTCTTCGTTGTAATGTATCATGTAAGTATGTTCATTTTTTGACTAGTCGCCTCTTGTATGTTGTTGTACCTGTTTGATATCTGTAGATATGGTGTTCGGTAGCTGAGAAATAAGATTGATGCATCGCTGTATCTTCTGGCCTCTGTATGTCTGTGTATTTGTGCTCGCACGCCAATTGCTTAAATCTGCTTTGGGATTTTATGGGGTAGAATATGAATATTGGATAATTGTTGAAATCAAGTTTATCACATTTTGGAAATCTTATCCAGGTTTTCTGAATGATGGTTTAGTAAAATGGAGTGGAATTGTGTTAAACTTAATATTTCTGAACTTTATTAGAGTGCAGGAAGAAGATTTTTGAAATTTACTATTGTTGATCGTTTTCCATAATACGTTTTTTTTTTTATTTTTAATCTTGTGTTAAATTAGTAACTATGGTATATGTGATGGTGGGATGTCGCTATGTTTTGAAGTTCCTGTATTCGATTCGAAATATGGCAACGATTTATGCATTTTTTCTTGTTCAATTTGTGGAAAAGTACCGATTACCCATTTCTCATTGGGTATTGCAAGTGTTTTGAGTGCTAACCTTTGTTTTCTTAGGCTAAGTACCAGTTTTAAGCCACGAAACTCTGGGAACTTCTTGTTTTGTCCTATTTTCATATCATACTTAAGGGGACCCTTGGATTTGAGAAATATGCATGTTTAGTTCGAAACCGTGTTTGATGGAACCTAACCTGAGGTATAATGGTCCTTATCGTTGCAGCTAAGGAATGTCCTAACGGACCATAAGGACAGTTTTGTTTTTAGTACTGTGTACGTGTTCTGTCAGTTCCGTTCCGTGCCATAGCAAAAAGCTTTTTTCCGAAGTTCACGCTTTTTCGCCTTTGAATTCCTAAGGATCCATCATGGAGGAGTGGTCGGGAAGGGTGACTTTCATTTGGCATGAATGAACACATGATGGCACTCAGACAATTTTGGTTTACTGGTGCAATCACATATGTAGGAAAAAAATAAAATAAAACAAAATTATGCCATTCTGTTAAGCACCATTTGTAGAAAATTTACTCTCTTTTACAGAGGCAGGACGGTGTTTTACATATTTTTGTTTCGATTTTATGCTTCTCCATATATTAACGGGAAATTTGATAAATGGCTTATTTGCAACAATAACCCACCTTTGATAATGTTTTCAAAAATATTTTTTTTGAATACAAAAAGTCTAAAATACACTTATACCATTTATTATTCACTCTTTTCCCCTCTCTCTTCCCCGTGTGTTTCTCTCTCTCTCTCCTCTCTTTCTCCTCTCTCTCAACCCCTCTCTTATCATTTTCGTTTCTCTCTACGCCATACTCTTCATTGCAAATAAAAAATTGAAACCACTTTATGTCATCTGCATTAAAACTATTCACTTTATAATTTTTTTTAACCGTTTACTTTGTTGATTATTTTGGAGTGAAAATTTAGGCTTTTTTTGTTCTTTAAAATTTTCTCTCTAAATTTTTTTTGTCCACAGGGTGTGTGTAAATTAAAAATAATAGTTTGGCTTTTGTTCACTAGTTATTGTTTATTCAATAATTTATTTTATTTATGACATTTTATAGGGATTCATACAAAAATTTTGATCTGATTGTAAAACCATGAATAACTTTGATGAATTATGAAACTCGTGAAAAACTTGAAGAATATGAAGAACTTAAAAAATGTAAAAAATTTGACGAATGTGAAAAACTTAGAAAACGTAAAAAATTGTGAAAAAAATATAGGACACTAAAATTGCCAAAAACTGTGGGGAAACGTGAAAAACATAAAGAAATTGAAGAACTTGAAGAATGTTCATTCTTAAAGTTTTTTACAGTTTTTCACAATTTTCTTCGCAGTTCTTTACAATTTATCATAGTTATTCATGATTTTACAACCAGGCCAAATATTTTGTATGAATGCCTATAAAATGCCATAAATAAGATAAATTATTGAATAAATAATAATTAATGAACAAATTTAAACTATTTTTTTTAAATTTACACACCCAATAGACAAAAAAAATTCTAAAAAAAGCAAGAAAAATTCAAAGTATCAAAAGAGCCTAAATTTTTACTCCAAAATAAACAACAAGATAAACGGTTGAAAAAAAAATAAAACATCATAAATAGCTTTTAAGTAAGGGAAATTGCCCGAAATTCGGGTACCCAATCCAAATTTCCCGAAATTCGGGTTCGGATTCAGTTTTTATTTTTCCAAAAATTTAGGATTTCAGGTTATTCAGGTTTAGGTTCGGTTAATTTGGGTAATAACTCGAAATACCCGAACAATGAAATAACGTCGTTTATGTATATATATATATATATATATATATATATATATATTGATATATATAAAATTATACACAT
>MKEJ01064797.1:0-10779 GCA_001753735.1 Embelia ribes
ACGTGTTGAGGTAATTTCATTGAATTCTATTCTCATTTTCGATTTCTCAATTTCAGTGTCGAGCTAGTCATTAAGACAAATTTAGCAAACTTCTTTCTTTCGTCTTGTAGAATGTTTTATATACTAGGAGCAAAGTGATTCAAGTGGTATACTAGAGTTATTTAGTTTAAGCAAGAAGGGGGTTTATAAGGAGATTGACGTTAGTCTTTTTGGTGACGACTCAGGTGCATCGACTAGGTATGACAGACTATAAACTCAATATACAATTAAGAATATATGGTATATAGCGTGTATGATTAGTTTTATGGTGTAATTGATTGCTTAATGTATGACATTATGTATAGCGTAGCTGATATGATAAAATTTCACATGATTATTAGCTTGTAGAATAATTCATCATGTTACGGCATTATTTATTATCATATCCATATGTAGACGAGATATATGAATTAGCATGTATAGACGAGATGTCTGCATTGAAATGAGTAGAGCTAGGAATTGAATAGTCTTTTCCTTTCTTTTCAGAACAAAAGTATTATTTTACAAATAGTTAGAAGAAATGAGCCCTATAGCCTTATCATAAAAGACGGAAAACCTGATAAGTGATTTTACCATTGACTTATATTACATGTGGTAGATAGATCAAGGAAGGTTAGAGTTTACACTACGTTTGGCAGACGGATCCTAGCGTCGTTTTACAAAATAATAAATAGAGTCATAGGCGAGACGAGGCAAGGCGAATCCGGATTATCTTTTGCATAATCATAGTATTGTCCAGTTTTGATTATCATGGGTATAGTCATGATGGGTTATATTGTATTTCATAATGGCATTCATTAACATTATTTACTTTTTAGAGTTGTCAAAACATGCTTAAATTTAATGCCCTATTTGTTTAAGAATAACATGCTCATCCATGTCATATAGCACTTAGACTCTATTATATCCTGATGTTTGTCATCTAGCCGTATCGTTTTCTTTTCCATTTTCTTATGTGTGGTTTTGTAGGCACCGAAGCAGGCTTTGAGCATCCATATATGCTCTGTTATTATATTTTGATGCTATAGTAGGCATGACGATGACTACACAGAAGTTAGACATAGTTGTTGCTCATGTATTACTTTTGTGGTGGAAAGAATATGTTGTAACTTCTTTTTAGTATTCATTTTTTTTCAAGCAAGTAGCTTCAGGTGATGTATATGTAAAATGGTAGTTTTCACTTGTATCAAATACTTTTAAATAATGTTGGTGTGGGCTGTCCTATTTCTTTTTAGAATAACATATACATATATCCATATGCAGGCTATATATATATTTACTATTGCGAAACTCTGATGTGAATGCTCTTTATAGTTGCGTAGTCTCGCCCTGCAGTGGTGATTAGGCGTTGTAGTGATGATGATAGTGTAGAAATACTTTTATATTTTTATTTTATTTTCTTTCTTTTATTTTATCTTGTGGTTCCCAGATCACGGATTTCGGAGCACAACATTTTGGTATCAGAGCTAACTGAGTTATGTAAATCTTGGTGGCTTACGGGTAGGAGATTGGCGAGGTCAAGAGTGTAGTTATGCGTATAGATTGTTTGCGTAATACTAATTTATTGTATGACTTAAAGTGTGATTATTTTCTTGCATTGATAACTATCAATACATTATAATGACTTATTTCATCTCTCATTTTATTCATTGTGATATGAAGTTAGACTATAGCGCGGGAATCTGAAAGTCGAGGTGGTGGGCGACGAGGAGGAAGATAAGTGAATATTCGTGGTTGAGGTGATAGAACGAGTGTTCTTGATGAAGAGGAGGCACCATCTATGCACACTTGTGTATAAACGATGGCAGACATGAAGAAGAGAATATTCCTGATTTAGAAGAGACATCTGAAGAGGAAAACATAGAGAAAAATGAGGGCGAGGGTCATTTACCTCAAACTTAAATTCTCCCATGTGCTTGCCCTCAATGTGAGGTGGAGAGGCTTTGAGTAATGGAAAAGATTCTTATACATATGGCGAGGAATTCGAAGGATGAAAGTGGCAAGACTTGAGCTTCTGTGGCACAGAAACATGTCAGAAGGATGGTTCCTCCTATCTATAAAGAGGATCCGAAACCAATCGTGGTAGAAGAATGACTAAAGGATATGGAGCATATATTCAAGTCGTTTCAGATAGTAGACAATGATATTAGGATGGCGACAGTGTCGTTCTATCTGCGGGGTAAGGCGACAAAGTGGTGGAAAGGTTAAGAGAATATTTTCAGTAGAAGTAACTCACTTGAGCCGCTTTCAATGATTTATTCCTGGAACAATTCTTTCCTGATACGCATTGGGAAGGAAAAAAGAGATAAGTTTATGAACCTTGTTTAGAGTGGTATGGTGTGCAAACGTACAAATGAAGTTTATCAGTTTATCGCGGTATGCACTAAAGCTAGTTTCGATGGAGAAACTACAAATTAGGAAGTTCGAGCAAGGTTTGTACCCCTCGATACAAACTCATGTCATGGAAAATATTCACAAGATTATTAAGGGATGTGTTGGAGTGGCCATAAAGGTGGAGTATATCTTGCTTAATAAGCAATGTGGGGACCCTTTTCGTAATTTTAGACCTTCGGGTTCATATGCAGGTCCGCAGACTATACAGATTTTGGGTATGGGTTTGAGGAACCGTGGTAGTGGCGGTAGAGGTGGTAGTTCTCAGGCTAGTAGGGGGGTAGGAAGAGGTCACGAGACGATTTATCTTCTTCTCGTAGGCGGTCTCAGCTGATGGATTCAACATATTCGGGCACTATTATTCAGAGTATAGGGTACTTTACGTGTGGCTGACAAAGCCATAGAGCTCGTGACTGTCCCCAGTTTGTTGTTTGCCATATGTGCGGGGAAGATGAACATATTCAGACGTCGTGTCCTATGGTCGCTTGTCGCAATGTGGTAAGATGGGCCATATGTAGTCGCGATGTCCTGAAGACTTCCCCACTGCAACTGTCCCTAGAGGTCAGTAGCAACCTTCTTCATCTGGGGTAGCTCCTAGTCCATCACATACTGCACCTTCTTCTTCTTCTTCTTCTTCTTCTTCTTCTTCTTCTTCTTCTTCTTCTTCTCAGCAGAGTACATGCATAAATCGTGAGGGTTATGAGAGTGGCGGTGGGACTCAAGGTGCTCTTCAGTAGGGTCAACTTCTCAAACTCGTACATATATGATACATCAGGCTTCGGATAAGGCCAAGTCTTCTGTCATTCGAGGTATATTGCCCTTTCTTTCCACTTGGGTACATGTATTATTTGACACGAGTGTATCATATTCCTTCATTTGCTTACGTTTTGCATCTATGTTAGAACTGCCTATGGAGTATTTGGAGTCCCCTATATATGTTGATACTCCAGGGGATCACACATTCCATATTGATCGTTTTTGCCAGGGGTGCAAAATTTTAATTTCAGACCATATATTTGTATATAACTTCATAGTCTTTGGCATTTTAGGATTTGACATCATTCTGAGTATAGATTGGTTAACGAACTTTCATGCAGTGATTGATTGTGAACAGCGTAGGGTGGTGATGAGAACTTCTGAGGAAGTCATCATTAATTTTCAGGGAGGGCTTGATCACATGATTCCTTATACATGGCGTGCTTTAACTAGTCTTTCAGTTATGCTAGCTAGTCTATCTATTTGTGGAGGAGGTGCACTCGGGGTTGGAATCATTTCCTATCGTTAGAGAGTTTTTAGATGTATTTTCTGATGATTTAAGCAGATTACCTCCCAAAAGGGAAGTTGAATTTGTTATTAACTTGGTTCTCGGTTCCAAACCAATCGCTATAAAGCCCTATCGTTTGGCTCCAACGGAGATGGATGTATTATGGTTGCAGATTGATGATCTTAAGCGGAAGGGTTTTATTCGATCTAGTTATTCGCCTTGTGGTACTCCAGCATTATTCATGCCGAATAAAGATGGATCGATGCGAATATGTATTGACTACCGTAAGCTGATCCGAGCTACTATTAAGACCAAATATCCTCTACCAAGAATCGATGATCTCTTTGACCAATTGAGGGGGTTCAAAGTTCTTTTCTAAGATCGATTTTCATATAGAATATCATCAGTTGCAGGTTAAAGTGGAAGATATACCGAAGATAATGTTTCGAACTCGATACGAGCATTTCGAATTTCTCGTGATGCCTTTCGGTCTTACGAATGCTCCAATAGATTTCATGGATTTAATGAATAGAATCTTTCACCCTTATCTTGATTAGTTCGTAGTAGTTTTTATCGATGACATTCTTATTTATTTGCCTACTAAGGAGGCACAACGCGAAAATTTATGGATTGTTCTTTCTACTTTTTGGGAACATTGGCTTTATGCCAAAATTTTGAAATGTGAGTTCTAGTTGTCGGATGTCTGTTTTCTCGGGCACATTGTGTTAACGAAGGGTATTACGGTGGATCCTACAAAAATTGAGCTAGTTACCAATTGGGAGCTACTTAAATTTGTGTTCGAAATTCAAAATTTCTTAGGGTTAGCAGGGTACTATCGATATTTTGTTATGAACGTTTCGGGTGTGGCGGGTCTTTTGACTAGGCTTACTCACAAACGGGTGAAATTTGAGTAGGACTCGAAATATAAGGAGTCTTTTCTACGATTGAAAGACTTGTTGCATTGGCTTCAATACTAGTTATTCCCGAGTGAGGGATTGGTTATATGGTATATTGCGATGTATTGAAGAAATGATTGGGGTGCGTGCTTATGCAAATTGAAAAGGTGGTAGAGTATACTTCTTAACAATTGAAAGTGCACAAGCAAAATTATCCTACTCATGACTTAAAGCTCGGTGTAGTAGTGTTCGCACTGAAATGTTGGCGACATTACCTATATGGAGAGAAGTTTGAGGTGCATTCGGATCACAAATCGTTGAAATATATCTTCACACAATAGGGTTTGAATAGGCACAAGAGGAGGTGGATGGAGTACTTGGAGCATTATAATTTTGATTTGGAATATCATCCCGGGAAGACCAATGTGGTAGCGGATGCCTTGAGCCGAAAGACTCATTGCTCTATTGCTTGCCTTGCCATTGATGAATGAGAAATGCTTCGAGTACTTAACGAGCTTGGGTTAGAAATTGTGGAGGTGTACGAACGGGTTACATTGTTTACAGTTGAAGTACAACTAACATTAGTCACCTGAGTGGTAGAGGTGCAACGTTTAGATGAAGAATCGAATGCGTATCGAGTACTCATTCTTAGTAAGCATGGTGTTGATCGGTGGACCATCTCCGACGATGGCGGATTGCATTTCCAAAGTCATTTGTACATGCATATTTTGATTAGAGATGAGATTCTATGAAAATCTCATTATTCGAGGTTGGTGGTGTATCCTGGGGGTACCAAGATGTACCATAATGTATCTCATCATTTCTGGTGGCCTGAAATGAAGAAAGATATAGCATAATTTGTGTCTAGTTGCTTAACGTGTCAACAAATTAAAACCGAGCACAAGCGTCCTAGTGGGTTGTTGCAGTCATTATCTGTTTCCAATTAGAAGTGGGAACAGATTACCATGGATTTCGTCATGGAGTTACCGAGATAAAAGCAGGGGTGTGATGCTATATGGGTTGTTATGGATCGTCTGACGAAATCTGTGCATTTTCTTTTGATACGTGTTATTGACTCAGTTAAAAGACTTTGTCGGAAGTATATCAATGAGATTATTTGGTTGCACGGTGCTTTCGTATCAATTGATTAAGATAGAGATCCTTGTTTCATTTTGTATTTCTGGTCGAGTCTCCAAAGTACTTTGGAGATTACTCTTGCATTGAGTACAACCTTTAATAGATGACCAATCTGAGAAGACGATCGAAGCTCTAAAGGACATGCTTTGGGTGTATATCCTTGACTTTGATAGAGGTTGGGAAGACACATGAGCTTGATAGAGTTTGAGTACAATAATAGTTATCATTCGAGCATTGAGGTTGCTCATTTTGAAACATTGTATGGGCGTCCCTATTGTTCGCCGATCTATTGTGTAGAAGTGGGATAAGGGGCTTTACTTGGCCCCGATCTAGTGCGTGAAACTACTGAGAATGTGACATTAGTTAAATAGCGGTTGGAAACGATGCAGAGTCGCCATAAGAATTATGTGGATGTGAAAAGGCGTCATTTGTTATTCAAGGTGGGCAAACATGTATTCTTGAAAGTATTTCCAAAGAAGAGAGTTAAGCGGTTTGGCAAAAAAGGAAAATTGTCACCGAGGTATGTTGGTCATTTCTTGGTTCTTGAAACTGTTGGTAAAGTGGCGTATCGACTCGCTTTACTACCGTATCTATCGAGTGTGCATCCTGTTTTCCACGTTTCTATGTTGAGGAAGTATATTTGGGATTCCTTTCATGTTATCAACTTTGATGATTTGCACGTAGAAGAAGACATAACTTACGAAGTCAAACAGATTCAAGTTCTCGATGTGAAGGAACATGTGTTGAGGAGGAAGTCAATTCTCTTGGTTAAAGTATAGTGGAAAGGTGGTTCGAGTGAAGAGATGACGTGGGAATGCAAGGAGTTGATGTGAACTAAATATCTGAAACTTTTTTATCGATTCCGGTACATTTTGCTTTTTGGTGTAGCATATGTGAATTTCGAGGATGAAATGTCCTAACGTGGGGAGGATGTAACATCCCGAAAATACGAATAAATTTTTTGCTTTATTAATATTATAGATTTCAACTTAATATTATTAATTGGTATGCATTATATGGCGGGACTATTGCTTAGTTGTATTGGCAAATGTGTGGCGTGGCGAGTATGTTTAGTGTTATGATAATAAAGTGTATTATCATTGGCAGGATGCTTTTAAGAGAAATTTTATTCATTTAAATTGAATAAAGACGATGTAGACACAGAATCAAAGGTAGCAGGTTCTGGCATTTCCGGAGGGTGTTCGATGGGCTTGGGCTGTTGGACAAAAGGTGCTGGAGTTTGCTTTATTGGCCAAAACTTCGAAAATTTTCTAAGTGTTTTCCCTGTGTCCGAAAGCCGTCCGACGGGTTGTCCGTTACTGGACCACTACCGGATAGGCAACTCAGAGGCGTCGGACGCATCAGCGTATGAAAAAGTACTTTGTGACTAAATGCCACCTTTTACCTTTTCACTTTTTCCTTCTAAATTCCGAAAGTCATTAGAGAGGGGGTAGGGGGGGATATGAGGCTCCAATTTTAACTCATGATTTCATCTAACTCCCGAGTTCGGACGTGAAAACAAAATGGATTTTTGGCTTCCTTAGAGCAAGGGGAATGTTTTAAGGTAAGTCTCAATTCTCGTCGAGTTCATTTCCAAACCTTGATTTCCGTGCGTTATTCGTACGCAAAATTAAAGTTGATATTCTTGTTCCTTATTCCGAGGAGATTATTTTCTTTCCTAGGTACTTGACGATCCGTGTTCGTCTTCTAGATCGTTTCTCGATTTGAAAGACGAATTTGTAGCTTGGCGAAGGTAGGGAGATTTCATCTAGTATCGAGGTTTGGTTAGTTTCGAGGCTTCAACACTTCTTTATCATAATTGTGAGGCCTACGTGTTGAAGTAATTTCATTGATTTATATTCTTGTTTCCGACATCTCGATTTCTGTGTCAAGTTAGTCGTTGAGACAAATTTAGCAAACTTCTTTCTTACCTCTTGTAGAATGTTTTATATACTTGGGGCAGAATAATTCGAGTAGTGTGCTAGAGTAATTCAGTTCGAGCAAGAAAGTGGTTTTTTAAAGAGTTTGATGTTAGCCTTCCAGTGACTATTCAGTTTATTGGCAAGGTACAACATATTATAAATTCAATATAAAATTGAGAATCTGTGATATATAGGCGTGTATGATTAGTTGAATAGCGTAGTTAATTGCTTAAGGTATAATATTTTGTATAGCGAAGTTGATATGAAAAACTTTTCCTCATGTTTTGGTGTTATCTATTATTATATCCATGTGTAGATGAGATTTATACATTATCGTGTGTAGGTGAGACATATATAGATTAGTATGAGTAGAGCTAGGAATTGAATGGTCTTTTCCTTTCTTTTCGGGATAAAAATATTATTTTACAAATAGCGGGAAATAATAATGCCTACAGCCTTACCATGGAAAACGAAAAATCTGTTCAGGAATTTTACCATTAACTAGTGTTACATTTGACAGACGAGTCAATGAAGGTTAGGATTGGTGTTACATTTGGCAGATGGATCATAACGTCATTTTACAAAATGATAAATACTAGTCCCAGCTTTTTAGCTTGAGTCATTGGTGAGGCGAGTCTTTATTATCTTTTGCATAGTCATAGTATTGGCGAGTTTTAATTATCATGGGTATAGTCATGGTGTGATGCATTATTATTCATATTGGCATTCATTAGCATTCTTTACTTTTTACTATAGTCGAAGCATTCTTAATTTGATACCTTATTTATTCAAGAATAACATACTCATTCTTTTCATATAACACTTAGACTCTATTATATCTTGATGTTTATCATCTAATCGTATTGTTTTCTTTTTCTTTTTTTTATGCATGGTTTTGTAGGCGCAGATGCAGGTTTTGAGTATCCATAGATGTTCTTTGATTATATTTTGATGCTATAATAGGCATGGCGGTGATGACATAGAAGCTAGAAATAGTTGTTGCTCATGTATTACTTTTGTGGTGGTAAGAACATGTTATTTCTTTCTAATATTCATTTTAGTCAAACAGATAGCTTGAGGTGATGTATATGTAAATTGACCGTTTACACTTATATAAGATATTTTTAAATAGTATTAGCACGGATCTTCCTATTTCTTTTTAGAATAGCATATACATATATCCGTAAGCAGACTATATATGTATTTACTATTGCGAGACTCTGATGTGAATATTGTATATAGTTGCGTAGTATCGCCTTACAGTAATGATTGGACGTTGTAGTGATGATGATGGCGTAGAAACACTTTTATATTTTTATTTTATTTTCTTTCTTTTCTTTTATCTTACGATTATGGATCACGGATTTTGAGGCGCGACACCAGCACTCCTAAAAAAAACCCCGCTATATAGAACAATAAGATTTGATCCCCTACCCAAAATTTTTGGATCCGCTGATACATACTGCCTCTAACTCCGGTACCCCGCTAAGTCCGAAAGTGAGGTTTCGTATAAATTATTGAAGGAAATAGACCTCAGCAATTTATTGGAGAGCATTGAAGACAACAAATTTTTAGTCAAAAGTAGGCCTTGTTCCACGTAACAAATAAAGTCCCTCGTGTTGTTGGCCTCATAAATAGTAATATTAAAAGGTTGTGGTATAACTGGTAAATAGATATTGTGCTGCAGTGGAATTGCTATTTGCTCATTACAGCGCTTATTATGTAGCTAGTAGATTGAATATAATTGTACTCTTTGGTTCCTTCAATCTGGAAAATAATTTTCTCTTTGTCGGTACCTTATTTTGAGATTATAACAATTTAAATTTAGTAATAAATATGAAGGAGGAAAATATGGTCCAAATGAATCCATGCTTGTCGAACATGCAAAAATTGCCAAAATTTTTTACAGACATTAGCGTGCTTTTGCTTACCCATGACGTAAAAATAGCAGTTAAGCCATTCGAGAAATTCTCTAACATGAACAAAGAAATGCAAAGGTAGAAGAGAAATGTACAAAATACTATTATAATCGGATGTTGCTAGAGTTGTAACTATTTTTATCTGATAGATGTTTACATATAGCATTTCCTTCCAATGATAAAAAAAATAAATAAATAAGGAAAAGACTTGATTTTATTGATATGAATTGTAGAGAAGCAATGAGCTCTTTATGTGGATAACTCAAATAATAAATAAGAAAATACATTGAGATAAATAAGGAAATATATTAAACTAATTCTACTCATCGCCCTTTCTTGTTCCCAAAGCTATCATTTTTTTTGCACAATCAAATTCCTTCGGTAGTTCTTTGTTCTCCTAACACGCTGTTCATGTTTTATTATCTTCAATACTCTAACTCAAAGTGAGCATGCAGTGATGAACAAAATGCCATCTTGTAATAATTTAATAAGAATTTAGCCATAATTTTAAATTTAACGCATCCCTCACGAATATTTTCTCGTAAATTTTAAAATTCTAGAAAATAAAGGATAAAGTGACTAATTGGGAATCTTTTCAATTGACGGCTAATTGATGGTCTTCTCCGATATTTTTTGAGCCAAATCTCGCCCTGCCTATAATCAAATTGTGATCTCATCCATTCAAATTAAATAAAAAAAAGATATTTGTTAGAAAAGGGAAAGAAGAAAAAAATAATAAAAAATCAATTTGATCAGGAAACTATATTGAACTTTAGAAAGGAAAAACCTATTACGAGGACGAAAGAAATTTATGGGAGAACATTATAAGAAAAACGTAGTTTAACGACGGACCAAAACGATGGAAATTAAATTGTTGTTAAATAACGACGGACTTAATGATGGAAATGAATACTACAAAAATACCGACGGCCTAATGACGGAATAGCGATGGATATTTGAACGATCGATAAATTCACTGTAAACTAAATAGCGAGAAAAACCGTCGCTAATTAACGATGGAATAGCGACGGAATAGCTACGAAATATAGCGATGGAAAATTTTCTATAGGGAAAATAATTATTTTTATTATTGACAGATTTAACGACTGAAATATTACATCGTAATTCCGTCGGTAAAAAAAATGATTGAAATTTGGTTGTCGTTACTTCTGTCGTTAAAAGTGTCGGTTACTTGCCTACGGTTTCAATTT
>MKEJ01064812.1:0-11066 GCA_001753735.1 Embelia ribes
TTCAAAAACTGATTTTTCTCATAAAAATAATTCTGAAAACTTAATTTTGTAGCTTTTCAAAATTTCAAAATTTAGCTGAAAAATAAAGATAAACCATGTTTTAAACGATAAATATACTTAAACTTTACATTATTAATTTATATTGGTGACTTAATTTTTTTACTCCCATTGTCTCTATAAGATAGGTTTATTTTCTTTTTTCGCCCGTCCCAATATATAGACCACTTTCCTCATTTGAAATTAAGACAAAAAATAATTTTATTAAAATGCCCATATTTAATTTATATTTTTACATTTTTAAGAAAATATCTCTTATTTATATGGTATTTTCAAAAAATTAGAGATAAAATCAATTTCTCTCTTTGCATTAATTGAATCTTCATAATATAACTAAAAGCCAAACCAAGCCTACCTCTTAGAGACGGATGAAGTATGTTGAATCCAACTAAAGAAAATTATTTATAAAAGTTATAGTCTATGATAATTGTGATTTATTTTTATATTCAAAAAATAAATTTTTTTGCGTATTTATTTTAAATTATCTTCTAACATTATCTTTTTTTTTTTTCTAATTTAAAATATCATAAAAAATTCTAAAATTTTTTACAAAACAAATGGTGTGCAAAGAGTATTCTTATTTCTTTATAATAATATAAGTTACTGAAGGTAGAAAATAAATAATTTGTTAAATTTTTTTTCTAAATTGACGAGGGTAGAGATGAGTTGAATCTTGATATACGATTATGAATAGTTTTGCTTCATCTTCACATTACCAATAAATTTATATTTTCAAAATTATACACATTTTTAATGCTTGAATGATGATGACAACGATATATACATTTTTTTCATTTACTATGTGTAATAAAAAATATATATTGCACAAAATAATTGTCATATTAAGATTAAAAAAAAATTTATAATGTTTTTCAATTTTACAATTTAAAAACTAATTTTTAGAAGTTGTTGCCTAACAAGTTTTTACATACAAAAAATCAAGTTATGAAAAAATGTAAAAACACCAACTTTTAAAAACTAAAACCTGAAATATTAAGCAAACGACATTAATCTCTGAATGTATATTGTTCCCACTAAATGTTCAGAGACTTATCAATTGTCTTCTAGAAATTTTAATGAAAAATATGCCACAAGTGAGGGGGCGTGTTGAATATAATAAATAATATAATATGCTCCCTACCATCTTATTAAGGGCCAGTTTAGTATTATTTTTTGTTGTCTATTTTTTTTTTTCTTAGAACTTATAGTATGAGGTGTTCGATAAATTCTAATGAACATACTTTTAATAATCTACATCTGCTTTTTCAATTGTGTTTTTGAAAACGGCCTTAGGTATGTTTTGAAAAATTACTTCTATTTTTTCTTTCATTAATTAACATAATAACCTTAATTATATATCTCACATTTCCTATATATATCTATTTTTTTATTTTTACAATACAAAGTATCTTTATGCCGGACAATAAATTACTTATTGAAGTAAATTTTAGAATTTATTTATCAAATATTAAGAATTTACCCGCTTTTAGAATAACTTTCAAAAATAATTTTGAAAAGCAATTTTTGTAAAGCAGGAACATTTCCGGTCCCCTAGGAGGGCATAACCCAATAAGCAAAAGCACGTTACACAAGATCAACTGCTATGGCTTTGGTACAACTAGCGGACCAGACACATGCCACTCCTCTTAAATTCGTCCATATAAATATTATGAACCACAAATTTTCGGCCCAATTGTAGACACAAAGTGGATGCGCATGTACAAATAACATACGAACATAAAATGAACGATTATGATGGCCAAGCATCGTTAACTTTAGTCTTAAGTCCCAATAAAACCCTTGGGCTGCTCATTTCACTCGGCAAGCCCGACCCGAGACCATTTAGTTTTTGGTCTGGTCGAGAGTATGCGGGGTGGTTGTTATTGCTAGTACGAGTACATGTCGATTACAAAGAGATTACAAAGAGAAAACGTAGGATACATACTAGACCTATTGCATCCCGAATCCCATAAACCCGGGGTTGCGATTCTATTCCTTTTTTTAAAAAAAAGAAATGAAAAATATATATAATTTTAAAGAAATAACATAAAATTGAAAATCTACTTCTATTTCGTTTCCTTCTATTACAATGTATATTCATCATTCATCAGAGTGCGCTATAAACCATAAATAGCCTACATATGACTTTTATATCAATTTATAAGTGAATGCCAAGTTAACAACATCAATAAGCTACATACTTCAATAAATAAAATCTCGTAAATACCCCATGAGATTACAAGAATATATTACACATTTGTTATAGTCCGAACAACTTAAAGACCACAATAAGGTGTAATACAAAATATACAACTTCTAATTTTTCATATACTGCAACTTTAAAACCTTCAATATTAATCCAACTTCAAATACTTAAACTACACTACTTCTAGACCAATAATAAATACAACATGAATATGGTTGCTACCAAAATAAATAGGGCATCTCAATGATGTCTCTGGCTATCCTTCACACCTACAATATAATTATTATACTATATGGGAAAAAGAGAAAAGAATGCATGAGTTAGTCTACCCAATAATACGATACATGTGAAGCTATGCAGTGCCAAATGTATAAATATGACACATGTATGTATGAATGCATATACGGTCTACTTTGACTTCGACTTTTAAACTTCACTTCAAAATAAAATAAATTGGAATTAGTGTTAAATTTCTTTTCTTCAAAAATAGGTTCCTTAGTGAGCCCTCTTCAAATCACCCTCTTCGTGAAATGTTTACGATAAATATTCGCCTTCTTTCACGGTAGGGCGTTGAATTCTCCCTTTGTTTTCTTCAATTACTTCGTGAAATTTTGACACTTGTCCCTACAAGAAATGGAAAATGACTTAAATTCCATAAATGCAATATGACTTCAAATTTAACTTCACATCATAAATTTCTTTAAAATTTCATAGAACTTCATGTAACTTCATAACTTCGAAAATTTCGAAAACTTCATTAAACCTCATATACTTCTTTACTTCGTAAATTAGTGAAGCTTCGTCTTCGCTAATCAAAATTGAGTCTCGCTCCTTCGTAAATATTTCATTTTTCTTCCCTTTTACTTCTTTTGAAAATTTCATTTTCAAACATCGTATGCTTCAAATAAATCAATTTTCGACTTCATGCATGACAAAATATCATTTATGATGCATATGTCACTTCGATGAATTAAATGCCAACTCGTATGACTAAATAATTCATGCAACTTCAATTTATACTTCATGTTTCATAATGTCAACTTCAAGTTATAAATCATTCATCTCTTATTTACTTCATAATTCATACTTTGTACTTCATACATTTATTTCAAGCAATTTACTCATTCGTCTCCATTTACTTCATACCATACTTCATATACTTCATATTCTTCATACCATACTTCATATACTTCATACAACTACCATTCATCGTCAAATAACTTCATACAACTACAATCCAACATTATACAACTTCAATTAACTTCATACACTTCAATTTACTACATACAACCTCATTTA
This sequence comes from Embelia ribes, assembly GCA_001753735.1. Lineage (NCBI taxonomy): Eukaryota > Viridiplantae > Streptophyta > Magnoliopsida > Ericales > Primulaceae > Embelia > Embelia ribes. The sequence goes on from MKEJ01064812.1 coordinate 3,563, forward strand.
ACTTCATACATATTCAAACCCTAACTTCATAAAACTTACACGCAACGTACACACATAAACTTACACGTATATTATTATTATTATATAGACTACTTGTACCTATGACGACTTCAATCAACTTCTAGGAGCTTATCTTCGAAAGGTCCCAATTTCTCATTCTTTTTCCCCTTTGAGCTTGATTTATCAAACGTATCTGAATCACCTTAGACCTATACTCAAATATGGATAATTAACTTTAATTTCACATGCCAACGAGGCACGGAAACCTAAGTATAGTGAACAAACAAGATAGAGTTTGTAGCTTACCTCAAAATGAGCTTTATGTCAATAGGAGTGAGAATCTATCATTGGATTTGAGATTGAGCCTCGGGAGCTAGATCAATCGAGCTCTTAAATGTCTAGGGTTTCGTGGCTTCATTTTTTTTCCGTGCTGAGTAAATAAGCTTTCAACACTACCTAAAATATGATTTAACACTTCTATTTCTACCCGACCATGCCATTCGGACGACTCCAAGCACCATTCGAACGGTGCTTTAGGATTGTTAAAGCTCAGTCTAAAACTGAGTAAAATGCTCGATTCAACTCCAAACTTCACCCATCGACGCCAAACTTCATTCCACTCATACCAGGCATTTAAAATACATATCCTGGAGCCAATATAAAATAATTCCATATTTGTACAAATTTCTATAAGATACTGAGCCTCGTTTACTTCAATAACTATACTAAACTTCAACTTTGTGATATGTTCTAAATTAACGCAACATCTCTACTTACTATGATACTTCTAAAATCACATAATATCCTCATATACTTCATTCGGTAATACTTTTATACCTCGTAAATACTTCATACGCTTCATTCTTTACTTTTCAACACTTAATGCACTTTCGTCTTCAATAATGTAATAATAATATTATATACTTCTAAATATTACTACAAATGCGAAAAATTTATCTGAAATTTCCAGGACATCACAAGACCCTAAGTATATACGGGTTGAGGTGGGTACAAGTACACAGATTTTGTCTCATCCTTATTAGTTGACTGCATATGTCTAGTTTGGAAATGTTGATGCCTTTTTCAAAATTTGTTTCTGAAATTTGTTTTAAAAATTGACTATATAAGTGAGTATAATACTAATATTTGATAAATAAATTGTAAAAGTTACTTTGTTGGATCATGTGGTGTTTTTCATTATAAAAAGATTGAGAAATTTAGTAAGTATAATTGAGATTATTTTTTGATAATTAATAATAGAAAAAAAAACTCTTAAAACCATTTATGAGACTCTTTATAAAAATACATTTAAAAAAATAGAATATAAAAAAAACGTGTATTTATACCATTTATCAAACAATTGATGTCACAATTAAAAAAAATAAAATAAAAAATCATAAAAACATAATACCGAACTTGGCCATAGCATGTTAGTAAAGTATACCGATGCAGTTGACGGCTTGATGGAGGCTGAATACACAAACTTGGATTCGAGACCCAAATGAATCCATATCCTACGGACTCCGAGCGGGTCCGTGGATCGGGCATGTCGATCCCGTCGTGTTCGATCCGGTTCAGTTAAACCAGTTAAAATTCTCACCCTTATAAAATGCTCACAACCCGCCAATTTTTAACTCTCCGGGTGGGAAAAATGGTGCTCCCGTTCCACGAGCACATAATCGCCGATCTCCTCTCCGACCCCTCCGGCGGCCTCGTCATCCTCTCCTCCGGCCTCTCTCTCCCCTCTCTCCTATCCTCTCTCCTCTCTCTCCACAATCCCTCCTCCGGCTCCCTCCTCCTCCTCAACCACCACTCCCGCCGCTCTCCCTCTCCCGCTCCACGACCTGATGACCCCAATTCCCGCTCTCTCGCTCCCAATCCCGCTCCTCAAATTCATGACCCGATCCCCGATAATTCCTCCGGCCCCGTTCCCGTTCCACGATCTGGTGATCCCAATACTAACAACTCCCGTGCTCCCGTTCCCGCTCCTGCTCCGCGGACTCGTGACCCCAACCCTAACAATTCCCACTCTCCTGTTCCACGGCCTGGTGAAATAACTGCGGATCTTCCGGCACACCGCCGCTTGGCGCTCTATGCCACTGGGGCCCCGCTCCACGTCACATCCCGGATCCTCATCGTGGACCTCCTCACCGGTCGGCTCCGGCCAGATGCGGTCGCGGGGGTCGTGCTGATGAATGTGCACACGATCTCGGAGTCGTCCACAGAGGCGTTCATTGTGAGGCTTCTGAGGTCGGGGAACCGGGGGCTTTATGTGTGGGCGTTCTCGGATAAGCCGCAGGCCATGGTGGCGGGGTTTGCCAAGACCGAGCGGATTATGCGGTGTTTATACCTCAGGAAGCTACATCTCTGGCCCCGGTTTCAGGTACTTTGGTACTTGATCGTATAGAAAGTTTGTTTAGAAAGTTTAGAAATTAAATAAGAAAGACCAGGTGAATGCTCTTGGTATTTCAACAAACTTTACGGATACTTGGTACCCAAATTTTCTGTTTTTGTTTTTTGTATGTGATTTAGAGGACTTCAGTTTTCGAGGTCAATTTATGTAGTTTCCATAGGTTTCTGGTATCAATTTGTGATTATGTGAAGTTTTGGGTATTGAATTGTGCTTGAACGAGGTTTAGTTTACTAACTGAAAATTTTAAACAAAAATTCTAAAAATGTAAGTTTTTAACTGTACGGGGGATTTGGTCGCTCATTGTTATCAATTTGTATGGGATATAGTCATATGGAGGAATTCAGTTATCAAGGGTCGATTAACGCATTTTTTTTTCTAGGTTCTATTTGTGATTTGTGTGAACTTTTATGGACTGAATTGTGCATTAAATCGAATAGTTTACTAAAGCAAAGCTATAGTGTATTTTAGTGTGGTGTAATTTAGTGGGCCGCATTAGGGATTTGGACAACACTTATCAGGTATCTATTATGGGGTGCCTCACCTGAGGAAGCTCCATCTATGGCCTCGGTTTCAGGTATTTAAATGAAAATTTTTAGTTTTTTAACTTTATGGCCATTTGGTACCCGTTTGTTCTGAATTTGTGACCTGTTTGATGCATTTCTTGGAGGTTCTGGTATCAATTTGTGATTTATGTGAGCTTTTGGTATTGAATTGTGCATTAACAAAAGTTAGTTTATTAGCTGAAAATTTTTATTATAACTTTACATTTGGTACCCAATTGATTTCAAGTTCTATGGGATTTGGATGTATTCAGTTATCAGGATAGATTGACACACATTTCAAGTTATCGACTTGTTTCTACACTAACTTTTAGGTTACTAAACTGCTCGTTTTTGATGGACTGGGTTACTAATGTGAACTTTTGTCTCAGGTTTATGTTTCGCAGGATTTGGAGAGGGACCCGCCAGAGGTAGTGGACATTAGGGTTCCAATGTCGCTGCATATGAAAGTGATTCAGAAGGCAGTGATTGAGGTCATGGACTTGTGCTTGAAGGAGATGAGGAAGACGAATAAGGTTGATGTGGATGATCTGACAGTTGAGAACGGGTTGTTTAAGTCCTTTGACGAGATTGTGAGGAGACAATTGGATCCAATTTGGCATACTTTGGGGAAGAAGACGAAACAGCTTGTTTCCGATTTGAAAACTCTGCGGAAGCTGTTGGATTATCTAGTCAGGTACTTCAATGAAGTTCTTTACTTTGCAATTTAAGTGATGTTTGTTTGATAGCAAGTTTGAAAGGAAAAACTCTTCGCATTCAAACCGATGATTTCATCTGTACATTTTATCAAATTTGTGAAACTATTGGACTAAGATACGTGATTGGTGAACATTTTGCATTTATTATGTCTCTTAGTCTAGGTTTTGGAAATGAGTTCTTATTGTGTACATGGTAGGTATGATGCAGTGACTTATTTGAAGTATTTGGATTCACTGAGAGCGTCAGAGAGTTTCCGGTCTGTTTGGATATTTGCAGAGTCAAGTTACAAGATTTTTGAGTATGCAAAGAAACGTGTTTATCACTTCAAAAGATTGGATGGTGAGCAGTTGATGGGCAAGAACAAAGCTTTGACAACTAACAAAAAGAGAAAAGTAGACGGTGGTTCTGAGAAGGAAGGTGAGACTTTGTTCTTTGCAATAGTTTGAACTTTGAATTTCCCTTCTTCATTGGTTGAAGTTGTTCTACCTTGTATTGCTACCCTTGTTTCATGACCGAGGACATTTGTGCGTGATTTCTACTCTAGAATTCTTGTGGTCTAGCACATTGATACATCTTCAGCACTTGTAAATATCTTCAGCACTTGTTCTCTTTTGGATAAGTATATATAATCTTTTGTTTGCTCTTTTATTACTGACACTTGAAAGATGCCTACCAAGTTTGCAAATAAGTACAATGTGTTAACAACCCCGAAGCAGCTCTCCAACACAAAACATTATTTAATGCAATACGACTATTTCCAAAACATTTTTTTCTCGAATTTTCAAAGATTTCCCAAAAAAACCCAGAACTGTTGAAAATAGACCAGTCAGTCGATTATGTTCTGCACCTGCGGTACTCGAGAGCTGTTTCATGAGTCAAAATAAATCCAAATCTCCACGACAGCTAATGCTCAATAATAACCAAGGAATCTCCAAGATAACACAATGCATAAATAGAATTCACAACTGTTATACATCATAATAGAACCCAAACAATTGCCGCAGCATGTTTCTGGCAATTATTGAATAATCTTCTTGCTTTTTCTTTCTGATCACATGTACAGATTCTTTTGCAGCCACTTCGTCTAGTGAAGTTGTTTTGGAGGAAGTCTTGGAGGAAGCACCAAAGTGGAAAGTGTTACGTGTGAGTGAGTGAGTCGTTTTCTTGTTTGCAAATTCCATTATCTTGAAATCTCTGAATATGTATTGCTGTAACTTCATACAACCAAACATTGTGATCACATTGTATTGTGGTTGGATAGCATTTCTCAGGTTTTGCTTTCCTTGATTAGCAATCACCATGTTTTATTTATATTTTCTCTCAATTGTAATTCCAAAAAGTGGTTAGTAGTTATTTCAGCGATTGTTCCATGAATATTTCTTCAAATTTGTTGCTGGAAAACCAACTGTTAGCTTGTGCAGTCAATAGTGTCATCATTTTGAAGCATGTTATCTATTTTCAGGAAGTTCTTCAAGAAATAGTAGAGGAAAGAGAGAAGCAAGCTTTGTTAAGGGGTGAACAGACAGTCGAGTGCGACGAAGACAATGGCATTGTCTTAGTAGTATGCAAAGATGATTACTCATGCATGCAGCTTGAGGATTGCATCACGAAAGGGCCACAAAAGGTTTTCTACTTCATCTCATACATTTTACTCTCTTCCTTCTTCTCCCGATGCCTAGTTTAAATTGCAGTCAAGCACCATGAAGGACCCCATATGTGGTACATAATATTTTTTCAAGTTTATGGCTTCCTCCAGTTTTTTATTTGAAACGTTGGACAACTTGGATGTTTTTGGTTGTGTTAGTTTTGATGCCATCTTTTGGAAGCTGTAGTAAATTTCACTCTCCCAAAATTCGTCCAACTTTCTAACTATTAGCAGTTCAGAGTTATAAAGCTCATGTTTAAATAAGGTGATTGCACTGAACTCTTCCATCCCAGTTTTTATATTTAGAGATGATGGAAAGGAATAGAATTTGAGAGTTCGTTTGCATGTATTTGCTGCTACAGCGGGACATGGCTACAGTTCTCAAACATGCTTACACAACTTGACATAACCTTATGCCGTTTTCAGGTACAACATTGATGGCTTGAGACTATTCTGTTTGCATTAACTAGGGCTTCTGTCTGCTCAATTGGCCTTAGTAAACAGAGATGGTCTCTTCTTCATGCATAGAATTTTTTTAACTCTCCATTAAACTCGTTCCACATGTACGAAACTATACAGCAATTTTACATCAAATGATTTGAATGCTATTATTCTTGTTATGCACTCTAATAAAAGTAAATCAATGTATTTTTGAACCTCATGTTCAAATCCATGTTGATGGTACTTGTGCATCTGTTGTGTTTCTATAAAGGTTATACATGAAGAGTGGGAGAAGTACTTGCTGGGCAAAGTAGAGCTACGGAACGTACCAAAACGCAACAAAAAAAAAGCGAGTAACCCTAAAGGCTTCGGGGTACTAGACGGTGTTGTTCCGATAGTACCTGGACAAAAGGAAGAAGCTAGTGCTGGCAACAACCAGGAGCACAAAGCACTGCTGGCAGCAGCTGCCAAAATCACTAAACATGCTGAAAAGGATATTGTTGAAGATGATACTCAACCTTGTGTTGGAGCTGGAGCACGTGCAAAAAGAAAGGGACAAAGACAAAAGCATAAATCGACGAATAATGATAAAAGTGACAATGAGATTTTAATAAATAATAACACTGAGAAGCTTATCTCTGAAATTGGAGCCCAGAGAACAAAGGAAGCTGCTTCTTTGAACAGAAGTGTTCTTCGAAAACATTCGGTAATAGTTGATGCTACAACGTCCGAAGATGACAAGCATCTCCCACCAGTGTGCTTTTATGCTTTAGAAAGTGAATATGATATCCTCAACACTCTAAAGCCTTCCACAGTTGCCGTCTACCATCCAGATATGGCTTTTGTTAGGGAGCTGGAGATATATAAAGCTGAAAATCCCTTGAAGAAGCTGAAAGTATATTTTCTCTTCTATGAGGAATCTACTGAGGTGCAAAAATTTGAAGCTAGTATACGGAGGGAAAATGGAGCATTTGAATCGTTGATAAGGCAGAAATCTATGATGATGATTCCGGTGGACCAGGTTCGATATTCTTAGCTTTCTGTGCTTTATCAGCAAAAATGATAATGGAGTGATATATGATACTTTTCTTCTATGTTAGTATAACAAACTTTGTAAACCTATTGTCTTATTGCTCAAATATGTCGCCTTTCATACCAAATTTAGATGGTTCACACATTTTCCTTTTCTTTCTTTTGCCTCTTTTATCCCCTTCTTAGAAATAAATTGTAGCAATACTTGATGAGTTTTACACAGCTGTCTGCTAGAGGTGTTTTTCCTTCTTTTCTTTGCAATTTTAGTAGGAGACACGGATAGAGCAATTAGTATTAAAATCGTGTGATTTTATGGCTGCAAGTAATTAAACTGATTTCCTTGCATCCATATATCTTTCCATTTGAAATGCAGTTACCAGGATTTTGGATTGTAAAATTGCTAAAAAGGTAAGAGAGGCTAGCAGTGGAAATAGAACTTTGGACTTTGTTATGTTTGTCTGACCATGACCAATTGTTAGTCTTTTCAAAGTAGGCAAGGTGAACATGCCAATTAGAGTTACAGCATTTTTTAAGCATAAAATGTTCTGTAGCAGGAAGACACCTTAAATCAGTATCCTTGTCTCGGTAAATACGAAGTCTAGTACATTGCTTGAAATCTTTAGAGGGTGGTGGGTAGGATCACAGAGCAAATTTTCTGTCATATAAGCAAAAGTCATTCTCCTATGTGTTCCTTATGATACTGATCTCTTTTTC
>MKEJ01064814.1:0-11711 GCA_001753735.1 Embelia ribes
AAACCTTCTATATTTCATATGATAAATTTTCAATCCGTATATTTTAAACATTTTCATGTTAGAAAAAACAAGTAATTTGTAGCTTTATTTATAGGGTTACTATTACTATGTTTACAAGATTACTAACATAATTATTTAGGTTACTATATCTATTACATTTTATTACTTTTGGAAGCATTTCTTCTATATTTACATACAAAACTTCTTAATAAGTTTAATATAAAATATTAAAAAGTGATGACATGGCACTAGAAATGCTTGACTAAAAATAACTGTCAAATATTTATGACCGAAAATGTATGACTTGTACAATTGAGTGGCTAATAATATTTCTTGTACATATAAGAAAAATCACAAACATACAAGAAAAATCACATGTGAATGCTTATTGTACTGAAGATGGATCCATTTCATAAATCACTTTTTTCTTTCTTATCATTTTTGTTTCAGTTAACCTTGAAATATTATAAAAATACTATGAAAGGACCAAGCTGAGCCTTTGTTAAAGAAGTTCAGTACTCAATCGTTAATTATTGGAACTTAGAAAGTGTTGGTGATACTATAGAAAATACGTATTTTCGTATATACATAAAAGTTATTTCTCCAACTATATTCACTCTCATCGTAATATTTATCCGCATAATTATTTAATGTGTATTCCACTAAATTAGGATATTTAAAATTTACCATATGAGAAATTATAGAAATTATATACAGATAATTAACTGACCATAATAGAAATTACTAAAATTAAAATTCTTATAACATCATGCTCTTTCCCAAAATATATATATATATATATATATATATATATCTGCATAACTTTAAAAAAAATTATTAAAATTATATTTAAGAATCAAAATATTTTTAGGAAATAAATATTTTTATAAATTAATTCCTATATTCTCCATAAAATTTTAAAATACTATCCTAATCAAAATTAATTTTTCAAAGTATAATCATGATAACATTTTCACGTATATGCAATTATCCTGAATATACATTAATTTTTTGTAAAACAATATCATATCATATATATTTTTTCACAAACCTAAAATTAACCTATATATATATATATATTATTTTTTTATAAAAATATTATCATAGTATTAATCTTATGAAATTCAATCTTTTATAAAGTTACAAATAACTAGGAAAAAAAAAGAAAATACAATTGTCATATTAAAAAATTATCAATATTTTTTTTTTTATAAATTATTAAAATTTAATATGATACAAAAAAATTGTAACACCCCCTAAACTGACTCTCTTGTTAACTCTTATTTATCTATTTTCGAGCCATTTTTTTTTTTTAAATTCCCTATAGCAAGTAACTGACTCAACAATGCTACTAATAAAAATAATAATAGTCAAACCCAAATGATTTCTCTAAATATGCATACATCTAAGAAAACGATAACCGAACCGCACTAAGCCCAAATAAAATATATACATGTGAGACAAAATTTAGGCAACATCTCCCCAGAAAACACACACAACCTTTTTGGTATATATATGTCTAGACCTTACTGCAAAACCTATGTAGTAGCTAACAAAAGAAAATATACATGTCAACTGCTATAGGTTTGGCCTCGCGATGCAATAACGAATAACATTAATAAAGAAAGTACAATATGCTATACTAGCTAATACATCCACTAGGAAACACAAAATAGTACTACAATGTAGATAATATGCTTATTGACTCAAAATATACAAGCCTGCTGTAAATACACACGCACACACACACATACCCCGTATGGCTTGGGTCTCGAGTTATATGTCTGCACACAAAACTGCCCCATTTTCGATGCTGCTCTGATCGTCGTGCTGTTCCAAATCCTCTGTCGAGTTCACATGCACTAAAATGAATAACGACAGACGAGTTAGTCACTAATATGCTATGAACACCAATATAGAATATGAACAATATAAAAGCTATAAAATAACCGCATCCCGTATAGAAAACTCAATATCACGTATAATACAATAGAAATAAGTCTCTACAACTTAGTATAATCTATCACTCTAACTTCATAAATGAAATGAACGGTGTCAGTCGTAGGGTAAATACAAGTCTAAGTATAGCCAGCCTGCTCAATGACAATATATAAAGGATAATTTGCCGCTCAATAGAAATACACAAAATATAGCCAATTGCACAATATAATACACACCTACACCCTGTCATCCCCAAATTTGGAGGTACCACTGGGAACATCGCATGTTCCTACTCTCACACAGATCCATATCTCCATGGAACCGGTGATCACGGTTTGGAATGAATCATCCATCCCGGTATTATCTTAACCGAGGTATCTTAATACACAAACACGCTCATCCCGAAATCCCCCTGTTCGGTATCCGAGGTACAATCACAATCTTCCCAACCTGTGAAAAGTATAGCAATATATACAAGATCCATGTATCACATGGCACTATCTCCAATATTCGATTCTACAGCTATGAATACATCATAAATGAAGGAATAACAGTTGCAAATTTCTACTCTACCCTCACCCAATCTAACTTCCATAAATAGCTAAAATATGATGTATAAAATTTATGGGAATTTATAAGATAAGTGTCTGACTTGTACCTCGCCTTGAGACACAAAAGTCACATGTATGTAAATGTGTTCTATCCATACTCTCCTCGAATCCTGCGTATGTCCCTAATATTCGATATAGTGCATAATATACTTATAAACTACTCCAAAACTCTCGTAACAAATCATTATAATATATGTTATTATAAAGTTAATAACAATATCCACTGATTAAAATAATCATATAGGTATATTCTAATATTTTATTAACAACCCTTGGGTTGTTATAAAATTAATAATAATATACACCATCCGCGTATAACATGTGGTGTGTATTATATTCTCTTATTATCATACTAATTTTGGTTATTTTATTAAATTAGTTTTGTTAATTTTTTTTTGATATGACATCTTTTTGTTTTTTTTTTCCTGTTATTTATAAATTTATAGAAGATCGATCGATAGGATTTATACTATGATAATATTTTTACGCAAAATTAATACATATTTAGGTTAATTTTAGGTATGTAAAAATCTTAGTATGAAAAATATTTTAAAAAATTAATGTTGATCAGGACAATATTTTAAAAAATTATGGAGAATCTTAGATTGGTAGATTTAAATTTATAAAAATATTTATTTAATAATAGTATTTTAATTATTAAATATAATTTTAATAAATTTTATTATGATAAGTTAGTATAATAAATTATGTAGAGATATATATTATATTTTGGGATAACCATCATCTCGTATGAAATTTTATTTACTAAATTTTATTATGATAAGTTGATATATATATTATTTTGATAATTTATATTATCGTAAGCTGATATATATATATATATATATAATTTTAATAATTTATGTTATAATAATTTTTATTATAATAAATTTATTATTTTAAATCCTATATAAGCGATTGTGCCATTCATTATTCTATTTCCCTTTCTCTCTCTTCTCTCTTATTCGATCGCCTGAAACCCTTCCGCCGCCACCCCTCTTCGGAGCCGCTGCTTCCTTCGCCACGTCTTCAGTTTCATTAAATAAACATCACAATTTTCAATTTTAGTTTCTGTGGTTATCAATTTCAGGTAACAAAAATTACTCTCAATCTTTAGGGTTTTCGAAAAAAATAAAAAATTTGGTACATGGGTTTTCAGTTTCAAACAAAATCATTCCCAATTTTCAATTTCTATTTCTACGGTTTTCAATTTCATGTAAGAAGAATTCTCAAATTTTTAGGGTTTTTAATATTATTATACAAGAAAAATCTATTGTTTAGATGTACTAGTTCTATTTTAAATTTCTTATATTCGTAAATCTCTCTTATATTTTTTTGATATGTTTTGTAGTTTGTTAACCAGATCACTTGTGCTTTAGGAATTCTTATTCTATTCTTGATTTTTAATTTCTTTTCTTTTCTTTTTTTTTAATTTGTGATTTTTCACCCAAATTCTAACTGTGAATCAATTAGCCTTCAAACTTTTTCTGTCTTTTCTTTCTAATATCAAAGAAAGAGATTTTTTCGTTTGGTACTCGTTTCTTCTTTTTTATACGCCTTTTAAATAGTGTTCAACATAATATATATGTGTGTGTGTGTGTGTGTGTGTGTGTGTGTGTATTATGTATATATATTGTTTTACCTTTAGGAGCTTAGAGTGAAGGTGGTACATAATGTAAGAGTTGATGTATTGCGGATCCATCAAGTGAAGGGATTAAGATATGTTAAGGCATCTTTTTAGATGTACAAATGGATAATGAAAGATGGGGATTTTATTAAAGGTTTAACTAAGGAGATGCTTGCATACATTTGATTGAGTAGCTTAGATCATTCCCAGCAGTGTCTCTATATTTGAATCACTAAATTTGGGTACCAAAGCTATAGAGACCCAATGAACAGTGAATTTGCACAGCAGAGTCGCTAAAATATTCAGATTAATTCAATAACTCATTTGTAAAAAAATTTCAATTTGCTTGAATTGAAAAACTAGAGATTGGCGGCGAAGTGATTTCATTTTTGCAGGTGGGCAGGGTTGCAGAAAGCAACATTCTCCGTCAGATTTGTAGGGATTTTGGCACCATAGCAACAATGGAAAATTGTGGTGCAACAGAGAGACTCATAGATCGAAAACCCTAGAAATTGTGGAGGTGGTGTGATTACCTTGAATCTATGAAATTTCATCCTTAAATCTTACGGGAGTTGCAAAAACAAAAGTTTTCAGTTCATATTTCACCGAGCCAAAAAAGGAATGGTGTGGTAGTGGTGATGGTCAGTGGATTGGAGTTGGTAGGAGAGGACTTCTCTGGTTGAGAGGAGAGAGAATGAGAGATAAGAAATGAAATGAAAAAAGAGAAGAGGATGGGGGTGGGCTACTTCCGTACACGTAATATGCATATTTTATTTTAGCTATCCCGCCATATTTAGTGACTGAAACTTTTGGGTAGCCGAATTTAGCTATGGCACTGTAGCTTTAGCTACTCTGCTGCAGAGTAGTTTTTAAGACTTGGTAGCTAAAGGGTGGCTAAAGGCATATAGTACCCAATTTAGCTACTCTGTTGGGAATGCTTTTAGCAGATTATGTTTATCATATCAAACTTGAGCCTAATTAATCAATATAATTACGTTTGAGTAGGAAGACCTATTGTGTCCCCTTTGTCAAGATAAGGGAAGGAACAGATTACATATATTTTATAAGTATGATTTTGACATTGTTTGTTGTTGGAGTATACTTTTCAAATACAAATAGTTTTTTGATGCATGGTTATCTTTTTTCAGTAAGAGAATTTTAGTCCATTGCTAAATATTATTTTTTCCCTCGGAAATAAAGAGCATGCAATATTACCCTCAACCTTGTTCTGGTTCTGTTGCAGTGTAATGGTCTATCAGGACACTTACATTCTATTGTATACCTCTTCTATAGGAACTTATAGATTTGATAAACAAATTTCATGTCCCCTAGATCTCCATTGAGTGTCTATTGCTCTTTCTTTTCCAAATATTATGATATAGGGTACGTTTGAGCAAGTTGTTAAGATGACAATTCGAGAGTTTTCTTCATGTTCGATGCGTGCCAGGCATGGCTATGTTATTAGTTTTGAGGTGTTTGTGCTTAACGAAAATTTTCCAACTCTTAATTGCTGAGTATGTTTTTAATAAACTTAATCTCAAAATTGAAGTAGTCTAAAATTTTGGATTTTTAACCTGTTTGAGTATTTTAGAAATAGTCTAAACTTAGTTATGGTATCTAACAATCAATGATTTTCTAGATTAACAATATTTTAGAGTTCATGAATTAGGATAATTAGGGAAAGTAAGTTAATTCATTGAATTCCATGTTTAGGTGAGATCATTATTAATATTTTTATTTGGACTAAATAGAAATGTCCTTTGATATTGTACATGATAGGCTTATACAATTCAGGTTGAAAATGAAATTTATAGGTTGGTTGTGACTGGTTAGGAAGGCAAGTGAGGCTAGAGGCATAGGTCCAAAAAAATGTACCGTTATGTTATTTTTCTCTAGTAGAAAGAAAGCCTATGATATGTATCCAGGTGTTACTCTAAAATTTCAAGATGTTTTTGTAGCCAAAACCTACAAGAATTAAGAACCTTGAATTTGGTGTGGGTGAGATTTCTGAAATTGCCAATCCATATGTATGACGATGGAGTATTACTGTTAATGGTTGGTTTTGACTCCCCAGAAGTGTCAAAGTCTCTTGTATAAAATATATTCATTTACCAAAAAGAAACAAATTCATTTACCATAAATGAGACAATTAATATGCTTTTTGGAAAAAGTGTAAAAGAGAGAGAGAGAGAGAGAGAGAGAGAGAAATTGCAAAATTTCTACCTCCTCTTTGTTTCTGTGCAAATTTAGTTTCAAGTTTCAATCAGAAAAGCAGCTGCAAATACGGACACTTTTTGTTTTTCAAAATTGAAATCGAGATTCTTTTACTAAAAATTTATTCATTACTAGGCAATTCATAAAATAAAAAAAAATAGATCATATTTATTTATTTTCTCTATATTACAAATACTAGTTACAATATTACTATAAATATATATATGTATAGCTATTTGTGTGGTAACACATTTTTTTTAGACAACTAATTAGTTTTGAAGTAAATTTATATATTATTTATCATGTCAAAGCTATCCATTTCTCTTATATTTTCAAAGTCACATTTATCTTAATATTTTCCGCTTCAATTTTCCATTATGGCAACTATGGTCCTCAAAACACTGTCCTTTTTGTGACGGTTGCGTATATGCAAATGCCCCTTTGGATACATGTAGTGACTAGTATTCATATAACCATTTGACAGCCACGGCTCACGATATGACAACTGATGCGTTTCAGTCATTTATCGGCCGTATGTACAGTTAAAGTAGGCCGAAATTTTGCAAAATTTGTCTAATTAGAGTTACCAGTTGCAGTAGCACAACTGAACGACTGATGGAACCTTGATTAATCGCCATCCAGTTCTGTTCAAGACAAATCGTCACAAACAGTGCCAAAAGTGAATTGCCCGAGGTCTAAACGGTGCCATCAGTTGCGAACACCACCACCTGCACATTGCATGCAAACATAGTTCTTGATACTTTCAAGTCATTCTGCTATTGAAGTTCACGGTAATGCATTACATTATCTGTAATAAATTTAAACTAGTCACGGACGACAAACCAAAGTGGCAGCTAATATAACATTGTTGTAGAAACTAAGCACCTTTACTAAGTGAAAAGTTGACTACAACACCAGTTGATTAGCAAAACCTTATCTAGGAACAATTTGAGATTATCCAATTTGAGGCAGACAATAGCAAAAATGCGCCAAGACCTGCAATATATATGGTGCTTAGAACCAACCCGGGTTGAAACAAAATTCAGCCAAGTTTAATTCAAATCTAACTCTCTGGTTGCGATCCAAAAATTGAACCAATAGGTAACCGTTGGAAAATTGTGAGGCTTGAAGTAGAAAAGGCTCTTTTGTCCTGTCAATTGAAGAGTTTCTACTCATTCAACCTGCATAAATGCCACCTTGTATATCAGACAAGGCTATGATTTAAAAGTTCTCTTTCTCCTTATCATCTGTGTATCCAAAAAAAAAAAGGCAGTTTTAGAGTTGTTTTTACCTTCTCTGTGCCAATCTCACGAAGATAACTTAAAACTTCAACAAAATCAGCAGGTGGGGGGCACATAATCTTCATGCTCTCTCCAGTATGTGGATGCTCAAACCTACAGAGGGATGTACCATAACCCTTAGCACGAAATCCAAAAATAAACAATGAGGAATTGTCGCATGGAGTTTCAGTAGCTAACCCAAGAGCCAAAGCATGGAGGTAAGGCCTTTCTAAACCAGAAATGAGCGACTGAAGCTGCTCGTGATAGTCAGATGCGGCCTTGGGTCGAAGCAATGATAAAGCCATACTATCGGTGCCTCCATACACCTCATCCCCCAGTAAAGGTATTCCCAAGAACTTAGCATGCGCGCGAATCTATCTCAAGAAACAGAAACAAAATCAACATGCTTTTCAAAGAAAACATTGTACATCACTAGTAGGCAACATGTGCTTCAAAAATTCAAATATAGGACAAGGAACCAAAAAAAAAAAATCTGCAATTCTCCTTATCTGTCAGTTGGCCTAAAAAAAAGTACCGGTACGACCCGATAATGTCGTCCAGCTAACGTCTTCACTACTATAAAAAATTAGGCACCTGATGAGTGCGTCCAGTTTCGAGACGCCATTCTACAAGTGCAGAACCACCACCAGCTAGCATTTCTAAGACTTTGTACCTGAGACAATTGGAATAAATTTTGAACTCATGGACTACCAAATCAAGGGATACATGCTAATCTGTGACTTCATTTAACTTATAAAGGATCGAGTTCATTCATCATCACCATAATAAGGAAAGCCCCAGAAGCATAATGTACACTAGAGTTTGACTGGATAGACAAAACATAACTTAGCCTCATCTATAATGTACTTAACATCCATTAATTGTAGTATTATCATGTTTAGTTAAACTTTACTTCTGATTAAATAAAGCCACTGATGAGAACCTTAAATCACCTACTAGCAGCATGGCGTGCTCGTCTAGAGTTATTGGGTCCCGTAACGACAGTCATACGAATTCGATTATTCATATCACGTCCAATCGGAATATCGACACGTCCTGGGCTTGAGGAAGGAGCTCCACAAGTAAGACTGATGTACACTCTGTGAATAGTATGTTGCTTGAATTGTTCAGATAAGTGAGCGTGAGAATGTTCGTCCTACAATCATTATTGCAGAACTCAATAATAACCTTCCCATACTGTGGAGATAGAGATAAAGAAAAACACAAGAAAGACGAGCTATAATAAGGATATGTCTGGGAATCAACCCTTTCAAACCAGATTTTAAACCTCAGCGTGTTAAATTATCAAAAGCTATGCTAAATAAAGATACGTATTGGTATCAACTCTTTGATGCCAGCTTCGCAGCTCTTTGTTTGTGGAAAACTCAGATTGTTATATAATTATATTAGAAAAAACTTTTTGACGCCTTTTAAACCAAACTTTCAGCACAAAAGTTAGTACCAAGCTAACCCTAAATCAGCAAACCTTGGACAATGGATAGCATTTACAAAGGGTAAGGCTTTACCTTTGCAACAACAAGCAGCCCGCTTGTACCTTTATCTAGTCTATGGACAATCCCTGGGCGAACAGAGGCTGCAACCGCCTTCGAGTTCAGAATTTCATTACAAGTTTTACCAAGAGAAATACAACCGAATTCATCATCAGAAAGATCTTCCACCTCAGACGGAACTTCCTGACTGGAAAATGAGCAAGCTGGCAGACTGCAATGGTGAAGGATGCCATTAACTAGCGTCCCATTTGCATTGCCAGGCGCCGGATGAACCACCTGTCCGGAAAACAAAGAATGCTTAGAAAATTCTAATTAGCACCAAATCCACAAACTGAAAAATTAAGTGCAAGTCTAGTTACTTTCTGTATACTGGAACATATACAAGAAGCAAAACAAAGTACATTGCTCGGTCGTCGCTTTTGAACCCAGCTTTTTTACTTTTAAGTTACAAGCTACAGTGAGTTCAGAAGCTCGGCTTTTGCACTAAGGTTTTCGTTTTATTAACTTGTCCTTTTTCAATTGAACAAGCTATGAAACTTGTACTACATCGACAGTAAGTTTTCCCCTCGGCTTCAGAAAAAAAGAGTGTTTTTTCTAGGCCAAAACATTCCATCTAAAGGACTATGATGCCCCAAATGAATAATTACAAGAACTGAGAATTGTAATGAGTGCATATACGATATTAAGTTGTACCATGTGAGCGGGTTTATTAACAACTAGTACATGATCGTCTTCGTAAACTATATCCAATGGTATATCCTCTGGTTCGGCTTTTAGAGGTTGCAACTCCGATATCATGCATTTCACTTTATCTCCATTTCTCACCATATGAGATACCTGCTCAATCAGATAAAGAAAAAAGAATTGAAAATTAAAATTATTTAATCACACTGTTACGTTGTCAATTCTACTCCAATCTTGAATCTTTAGTAAAGACAACTTCTTTTAATTTATAATATTCTCCAACACTCCTCATCACATACAGTCCATACTCATTTTATGCCACCCGGTTTCAGAAATGCCCAAGTGAGTGTAATTTTTTTCCTTGTATTATTGTTATCCTAATATTTTTTCATTGGAATGATGCAGTGCTCGTGCGGACAACAGAACCCATGACTTATACTCTACTGCCATGTTAATTATCAATTCCACAAAAAGCTCAAGTTGTTAGTAGAGCAACTCTTTTCATTGACATTAATCTCCAACATATACAATTACTTGCTTGGTTGAAGCTTTTATCCTCCAGCTTTTCTGCTTTTTGGCTTACAAGCTTGACAACATTTGACTACTCAGACTTAAGCTGAGTTTTTTTGCTGTTTTGGACCAAATAAGCAGCAAATTTAAAGCTCGGTGCATCTAAATTTTTTTCTTAATCAGAAAAAAAAAAAAAAAGGCTTCCTTTTTCTTTTTCTCCCTTAAAAGTGCAAACAAACAAACCCATAACTTATGCTCAGTGTTAATTACCTTTATTCTGCTGAAATCTTACGCTTTTAGCGGAGCAACTTTTTTCATTTTTCTTAATCCCCAACATACACTATTACTTAATTTGAAAAAAGCCATTACAACCACATCACAGTCAACTAGTTGACAACATAAAATGAAAGATCAGAGTAACAGAGAAAATCGATTATGATTTAACCTTTTCGACGACATGGCCATTGACGCTGACGCGCCCAGTCCGGATGCTGGTCTGGACGCGAGCTCTGCTTATCCCACCGATGCGAGACGAAATCCACGCGTCCAGCCGAAGCTTGCCGGAACATGAATCGACGTTCTCGTCTAGCTGAACTCCGGCGTAGCCCGTTCTCCGGCCGGAGATTGGTCCCGGATCTTCGCCGGAATCTGAAGCTGCGGCGGCGGAGGTAGAAGAAGATTTGATGGAAATTGAAAACGTTGAGAAGATTTTAGGGCTCGTGGTGAAGAGAGAGAAGCGGGGGTACAGAGAGGAGAGGGAGAGCATCGTGTTCGTTCTGTAGCTCGGTGAGAAATCACACTTCAGCGCTTTTGTTAAATTTTTTTATAAAAAAATAAAATAAATATATTATTGATACGTGCATAATTATGTATATAATATATATAACAAAATATAAGGATTGGGGCTGTAATTAAATCAAAATTATCTGTCACACATACTTATTTTCAAGAAAGTTATAGACCAACGAGATAAATATTATTTGGCAGTTATACTGGTACTGTGCACTATAAAAGCTGTCATATGTCAGCTGAAAGGACAAGTGAAAAAAGTTTCTCTCTCTACATTTAATACCCATCTAATCGCTGTCATTAATATATCTTATCCCATCCGAATCATTTCTTACTTAAACATCGGAGGACAGTCACCCCTGTCCGCACTTTCAGGTACTCGAGTAGATCCGAAGGACCTTCGGGGAGCAAACACCTTGTTCGTATTTCCTAGCAGATATTATCAGGGAGCATATATTTGACCCTCATTCAGGTATACACTCTTCAATTGGCACCGTCTGTCTGAACTTCTAGCGACAACATTTTTTGAAGTTTCCGAACCTAC